>JASANE010018193.1:0-19042 GCA_030248225.1 Trileptium ribeirensis
TCTGAGAATTGAAAAATTCGCTCTCTAACATAAATTTTAATTTCTGCGTTAGAGAACCCCTTTTTATGAAATTCTTGGAATCCCTAACTCAAAACAATTTTGGTGAAAATCCAGCAGAAATACACTTACATTTCCGCTAATGTAAGTGTAATAGTTAAGGCACCCAGGGGCTACACTCAAATCCAACATGCAACCACACTGTAGCCGTAACACACAAATTTTAAAATTTTGCATTATTTTACACTCTCTTAAAGTTATAAGTTTCAAGAACTAAATAAATTCTTATTACCAGAAATGGCCGAGGGGATGAGGTTCGTAACTCCTTAACGGGTTGCCCAATTGAAGCCAAATTTGGTGTGAATAATCTAGAGCGTGCCCTGTGGCATTCGACATTAAAATCCCATTTTGATCCAGTCATCCCCCCTGACCAGAGCTTCATGTCTAGCGTGGTTTATATGGCACTTATAAACCTCACACAAATATACAGGAAATCTCCAAGATTTCAACAACAAAATATTTTAAAGTGATTTTATACATACACCACACGTCACACATACGAAGCAGCCAACAGTTACACTACAGTAGATATTTTGTTCATACAGCAATAAACAACAACATACATACAGGTTGTTTATGATACAGACATCAAATAACATACACAATACTATACATACATATACAATACATATACACTACATAAACCAGTAAACAACTATAGATGATGCAAACAGTTACATTTTCCCACCATAAAATGATTTTCACAGAAGTTCATCACATGAGGGAATTTGTTTGCCGGAGCATGCATCGCTACACATAGCTAGTTTTGTAATTACATATAACAAGTTATATATATAGTTTACGTAAATATTACGCTCATATACCACGCCGAGGACGACAGGGAATACCAGGGCGGCGTGGGGGTGGCCTTTATGGAAAAGAAAAAGAAAAATTTGGTGGTGAAAAAGGCACTAGCCCCAACAATAAGTTACAACTGTTAATCCACTCGAGTTAGTTAGACAGTGTTTAAGCTAATTTACATATGTTCGCACGGCCAATTAAGTTTATTTTGCAACCTACTATATGACCATGACCTAATCTTGATATCCCTACCCGGGACAATGAAACGTCTACCCCTAGAACTCGCGCAACTCCCATTCAGTGATAAAGGGTATCTCCGACGCTGGTAGACCGGTCCATCCACTTTGGTGGCTCTCTTCCCATATTCTCGACTTTAATTCTTTTCTGGGTAAACATCGAACTCGCTCTGTATCTCCATCTCTCCCCCTTGGCCACCATTTAAGATGTTGGCTTACGTTTTGGTAAGAAACGTGCCGCGAAGAAAGCCGATAAACTCACAGAGATCACGAAAAAATTAGCTACCGGTAAAACGTTATAATTCTCTGGCTAGAGTTACATCGTAAAGAATTAACCGCTTCAAGCGCGCCCATGATGTATATAGTGGTTAGCACGTCTGCTGCGCATGGGGAAGTCACGGCGTTCGAATCCGGGTGGACCAAATATGTAGCTTAAGCGAGATTTAACAATAATAATTATAGCTTATATTTGGTGAACCCGACGTGCTCTCCGTGAAGCGTTATAATTCGCTGGTCAGATTGACATCATAAATTCCAATTGCTTTACAATAAAAAGATTTGTCTAAGCATGGTATAAGAGTACCAAATCGGTTAGAAATCTACAGCTGAATAGTGCCAAATCCAACTTGGAACTGTTCATACAGTTTTATATGAAACCTTATAATAATTTCATTTCTGCACCATAGTTCGCCTTTATGTCTACAATAAAATGTCTCAAAATTGACTGGAAATCACCTACTGTACTGTGATAAAACCAAACCGGAAATATTTATTTGACAGCTTTTAATTTCATTTCCACAGTATAGTTAACGACAATTATAAGTATCTCAAAATCGACTGCAACTCAGCCACTCAACTGTGTCAAAATCAAAACGGAAAGTTATATTTGACAGCCCTTATCTACCTTCAAATCGATACGTATTTAGCATATAATAAATTTCTCTGAGGATGATATAACCGTGCCAAAATTATTAGAAATCTAGCTGGTGCCAAATTCAACTTGGAACAACTGTTCATTTGACAGCCGTATATGGGTTTATGTAACTTTAAAACGTTATCTGTATAATTGACGAGTGGGACTACGCACTCAATTCCTTTGACCTTTGGTTTTAGTTTAATTTTAGATCCTAATTCTTGTATCCTCGGGCTCCATAAATTCTGGTTTGTAACAGGTTTGTCTCTCTCAGAAGGGTTACCAATCCACTTTCAGGGGAATAGGAAAGTATTTTGGTACTAAAAAGTGCCACAAAATAGTGTGCACTTTTTAAAGTCTACTTTGTAACTAAGCTAAACTGAACTTTGGGCAAGCCAGATCTATGTCGAGCACACCGTTAATTCAAAATTCAATCATATTTCTGACTTAAAGTTTCGCAGTTTAACAAGTTATAGTTACAATAACACACGATACATTTTACTAACATTCAAGAATTTAATACATTAATGTGTATATATGTGGAAAACACAGTTATTGTTGTCAGGTTGACGTTATCAACAAGTATTGACCATCAATAACAATCATTTTCGCAGTGAAACTTAAAAATACTTTCCGATCGTAATTTTAACTGTGTTTTCCCTAGTTGGAAATAAAAATATAATTACTGAAGCGTGTATTTAAATTTGAAAATGTAAGACCTGTCTATAATTTATTGGTAAACAAATAAAATACGTGCATTTTTCTAAAATGTAACACTTTCACACTTGTCTGCAGTTAGAGTTGAACATGTTGAAGCATTTTACATTTTATATAAGAATTCTGGTGAATATTCCTTTTAGCCAGGATATTTATCCGCCTAATTTCTTTTCCATTTCGATGAGTTTCTTTACACCGTCATACATTTGCCGAACCGCTTGGTATTCGGTCAGACCAAGACGTGCTTTATTTGAAACGTCATACACCCCGCCGACGCTTTCCGAATGCTCGCCATGAATACCTAGAATCACAAAACCTAAGGCTCCTACATCCATATAGCTCGAACGGTTGGTTTCACGGGCATTTTACTATTTTCGTGTATTTTGGGTCCTATGTGCCCATTCAAAAAGGCGTTTTGACCCAACCATGCAGGATCAATAATGATAATAACAACAAACCGCGAAAAGCACCTATATATGCATGTAGCTGAAGTGGTTGCAGAGATATTACTGTTTTAGTGTATTCTGATTCCCTTGCGCCTGTGAAAAATCTTCCGATCCAACCCTGTAGCGTAGATAATGGCAAAAACAGCACATATTTGTAGGTACTTAGCAAATCAACTTCTCTACAACATGAGACCTAAACACCAATATAACTCGAATGGTTGTGGTTCTCATGGGCCCATTTAAAAACCCGTTTTGAACCAAATCTTACATACTTGAAGCAAAGCATTATATTTTCTTTTATATAGAGGCTTATTCGGTCTAAAAAATGAGCCCAATGTGACTCAGATATCGACCCTGTTTGTCGTGTTACAATAAGTGTTGTGAATTTCTGGGCCTTTTGGGAACGCAAATGGTTCTCGAAAAAAATGGGAACAGTGCGCGAACAATTAGCGAATGGAAATTCAAATTCTTCGAGTATTGTTCGCGAAAGATTTGCATTTACTTCTGGTCTTAACTGTAGTTATCTGCTCGTGCGTAGATTTTGAACAATCTAAAAACCCGCGCTTTAGTGTTTTTGGGTTTCGGGGTATTAATATATTTACGATACTTAATACTTAATTTCGGGCATTAGTATACCTAGATAGAGAAGAGACAATGAATTTTTTATATTGTAGGGCAAATATGTAAGTAAATATGATAGCGAAATCTAGCTTACATGGCGTAGTTCTAAAGGTATACTGATTTTTAACTATTTTCTTCTCTCATTGGGATGTTACCTTCGTACAACATTCCTTCGAAGTATGCACAGACTTACAAAATAATGTAGCGTTCGTTCACCTATTCAGTCAACAATATGCAAATTCAATTTTCTGGCTTTTGCTATACAATCAAGTATATATCAGAGTTGCAACCGGGTTAGCAACATATGACCCGGTGACCCCGTCGGTTATGTGACGCGGTGACTCATGTGACTATTGTCCGTATTATATCCTTGACATACATTGATTAATTTATGAAGTACATAAAAATTCAGTAATTTTAAACCAAATTAAACATTACAATTCAGTTATTGAAAATATATTTTACATGCTGAAGTTATAAAATCAGTCAGTCTAAGAAATTAACTGATGCTTAATTACTTTATTAACCAGGTGCTGAGCTTCCACCGAGGTAGGCGCAAGACGAGCTCTGTCCTTGCTCGTAATTTTGCTGGCCCTCTAGAAACTATGTTCTGATTTGGCGCCTGATCCTTGAATAACAAATATACGTTAGGCCGCGGCAGACAATCGAGGAAATTGAAATGTATTTTGTCCCCACCATTCCAAAGCGTCAAAAATATTAGATTTACGAAAAGTTTTTCGTAAATGAAAAGACAAAAT
Source organism: Trileptium ribeirensis (assembly GCA_030248225.1). Lineage (NCBI taxonomy): Eukaryota > Metazoa > Nematoda > Enoplea > Enoplida > Thoracostomopsidae > Trileptium > Trileptium ribeirensis. The sequence goes on from JASANE010018193.1 coordinate 4,550, forward strand.
ACAGCTGCGATGCGTTCGTAGTTTGAATAAATACTGTCGAATTTTTTGAGGATCAGTTTCGTCTACTGCTCATGCTTGAAGCAGTTTTTCCTCTGATAACACAGCTGGCTACACCCATGCTGCCATGTACTGCCGTATCGACTTCAAATATAAGCAATAAAACTTAGTATAAAATTTTAACAGCGACCTGTATTTTTTGCAAAAATAAGAAAAACTTAAATGAATAAATTTTCAAGATATAATAGTTGCCAATATTTAACAACGAAAGCAGTAAAAAATTAAAATAGAATACATAGGGGAGCAATACATGTACGTGTACGTACGCTATTAATATTTTGAATTTAATCGAAACAATATCAATAACAGCTACTTCGAAAAATATTAACAAACTGCCTCGCTGTAAAAAAAGACAAACTATGTCGTCTTTCTTAAATCCTGTAAGGTCCAACTTCTATGGTAGTGGGAAGTTCTCCATGATTGCAGCGTCTAGCATCTTATATTAAGTATATGCAAAAAATAAGAAGACCGGGTCACCACAGGACCAGAGGGCTGACCCGCTTGACATAGTGACCCGGTCTGATCCGGTTGCAACTCTGGCATACATATTCCTTAACCAGAGGTTGTTGTTTAATAGAAGTCAAACAAGTCAGACGGTCTGTTATATTACTAGAAAGCAGATTAAATGTAAAAATAACGAGATAACAAAAACACAGCGGTTTTATTTGTAAATTTATCATGCACATGATATAACATGATTACCTCGGATCTGTAATCCCATTTCGTCACTGACTTTCTGGAACTCTGGCGTTGCTGACAATTTCGGAAGCTTAATGTGGACCGATGCACGAACAGTTGTGCCAAGATTAGACGGACAAAATGTTAGCCAGCCCAATCGGTCATCCCGAGAAAATGGAGCTTTTTTTGCAATCTCGTTTGCGCCCTGAAATTAGATTTTGAATGCGTCAAGAGACATAAGACATAAAATATCCAACTTTTGATAATCATACCTCAATAAAGTGCTAATAATACTAATAAAGTAGGGCAGATGATAAAAATATCGAATAATTGGGTAGTTATATACATAGCTGAAGTTTTAATGTTTCAGTGGTAACTAATTTGCTCATTTCCGTTGAAGCTAAACCGCGTACTTATACATATATATAACCATACCTTAAAAAATTTTGTAAGAAATTTTCCACATTTTTGCTTCATCTGTGGTCCAAACATTATGTAATATATATACACAATGACCAAGTAATACAACCAAGCAAAAGAAAAGATTAACTCACCAATTTACAGTGTGAAACGTAAGTAGGACACATAATTTAAGCAGGAATTTTTATGTTAACCTGCAGGAGTTTGTTAACAAAACAAAGCCAGGTCGATGGTTGTAGCAGCTATTTTACACATTCAGAAGTCTGCGGGGTATGTTAGATTTAAATCGGTCCAACTCGGTAACAGAGTATGGATTATGAGGAAATACTTAGCTGTAAGCTTGGCTAACATAAATTGCGTCAAGTACAAGCCAGTGCGCCTGCAAACTTTGTAAATCATTCTACATTGAAGTAAACTAGCGTTATCTGCAACGCAGCCAGAAACTGCGTCCTTGGCAATGAACTGTATTCATTGAAACTGTGCGAGCAGTATAACAGTTGGTCTCATTTCTAAAATTGTGGTTAGAAAGTTATCATCATTATCATCTAAACGATAGCCAAAACAGTGTCTCTGACTACTGATCAGAAAATTATAGTATATATACCTTCTATTATTTTATCTTAGAACCATATAAACCAACAATGTCAAGTTTCCTACAGAATAACATGTAACAAACGTATGAGTAGTAAAGGGGAGCAACCGGAAACAGCGAAAATGTTTCTTTTACAGAGCGAAAGTGTTTATTCTACGTTCCATGCGTTATAAGCACATTCATTTTGACGCAATATATGCAAGGGTGTATAGTGGAAGACATTTTTTTGCTCTGGGGGTCCAAAAAATGACATATTGATCGATAAATAAATATTATTTAGCTAGCTCAGTCTCTTTAAAGTTCCAGAAAGGCAATAACGCCATCACAATACATTAAGTTGATGTAAACATTATTTTTTAACACATTTCAAATTAACTGTAATTGCATTTCTTCCTTCATCTGTATTACTATATATAGGTTTTGAGGACCAGGTTCCGGATCCGGTTTAAATGGAGTACGGTAAATTTAGGTTCCGGTTATACCCTGATATTATATTATGGATCTAGGATATAACAAGAGCATATATATCAATCTTTATATATATTATATATAAAGCTCTTGTTATATCCTAGATCCATAATATAATCTTACAAATATTTTGGGATGCGGCCACTACATTGCGAAATAACACCCTAAGCAGTTTTCGTGGAGCATAAATTAACTTGTTGGTCTTCTGTTCGCACTGATACGGAAAAAGCGAGATCAGATATTATTTGAAACTTAAAAGCAGCGATCACAGGTCTCCAGGACTACTAAATAAATGTGGCTATTACTTGAACTTCAGATCATGATATGCTGCTTAGAGAAGACAAAAGGGCACTTATTTTTCAGCATTTCGCTTTTGCCTAGCAATAGTTCTTTAATATCTGCATCGATGTTATATATATGTGAAATGAAGAATGTGATAATGATAGTACTTACTTGAAAAAGCATTTACACAAATTGGAAGCATTTAACTTTTGGATGGAAAATATTACTGCCACAGGCGTTTTAAGGCTGACGGTATTAGCATATCGAGATAAAGGAACAAGAAATATTTTTCAATATATTAGCGTACTATGGTTGTTAGATAACTATGCAGCAAAATGTGCTAAATACGGAGTATTAACAGTTGCAGACAAAAATATATTCGTGGATTATTAGCGAAAAATCACCATCAACGGGTGTTAAATTGATATTAGCGATTTTTTTGCAGTTTGCTCTATTTCTGCGTGTAGCTATACTTATTGATTGGTGACGGGCAGTGATATACATGATTTACCATATACGGGTAAAGTTGTCGTATATAAAGCTTATCTGGATAAGCACTAAGATGTAATTATTTTAAACTTTTATTTAAACTTCACAGACAGGATACTATACTTTGCAATTGCCATTTACTGTTACTGCTATATTTTTAAAAGGATTTGCTACAGAAACAGAAAAAGCAACACTGCCATATTATTAACATTGGCTCCTTATGAATTGGAGTGTTATAAAAATTTCTAATTATCAATTTCAACGACGAGCCTATTCAGTTTCAGCAGCTAGGTACACTGTTTAAATAACATAGCAAACACCTTTTTGTCAAGTTTCCGAAAATTGCTTTGTTTCGTTTTTTCTTCTGCTATTTCGGTTCTGTACAACTGTAACATATACATTGTACAGTCAAGCCAGTGCATGGTGCTATAATATGCACTAAAATAACACATCCAAGAGTTGGCAAGACTTGGTTTACTGAAGTTGTAAGCTTGATTTAAGTTTGTCCGTTTTAAGTAAGTTTTTTATAAGTTTTAAGTTTGTAAGGTTTGTGTGCTGAAATACAGCCTGAAAATCACATGGCGTGGAATGAAGTTTAGTACTTCGTGCGATCACTATCAGGTAACAGGTTTCCAAATCCAAAAAAGGCCATAACAGAATATTTCTGTTGGTCGGAATAACCAATCGGAAGTTGCAAAATAAATAAACTTTATCACATTTATTAAAATGTAACAAAATTATGCGTGGTCAGCTTGAATCTTCAACAAAATTTAGCTATCTTACGACGATCTGCTCCTAGGTCGCGTTCAAGTGCGAAGTACCAGTCCATGGCACACATTAAACTTGGATACGTATGCACATTCCCGATCGTCCACGTGTACGCAAACACGATCTTTATAAGCACATAGATACATACAAAATCCGAATCATGAAAATATCATTATAAACACATACAATGCAATCAACCACATGCATACACAGGCTGTGTAGTTACAAATATAAGACACATATATCGCTAATGTAAATTTTTAAATCCGAAGTGTGACATAGGAGCAGCAGCATATCATGCTACATAGAAACCGAAATCATTGTTGTAGCCCTACTGACATTTAAAAGTATTACAGTTGGCTGCGGTCTGCAATATTATTAGGATATCCCAACGGCGCGTATAATATAAGCAATTACTATCGTATCCCGATATTCTCGCCCATCAATAAATGTCTTATAAATGTTTTCCAATCCATTATGCAATGATGGTGAATGTTAAGTAATCAGTTTGATTCGATCTTGCAAGACGTACCCGAATGAGACGGTCTAAGACCTGTCCAACATTGCCTCCATTTTGCATGGAAATGATTCGGAGGTGATCTTCCTCGTTCACCCAGACCAAAAAAGTTTTATCTTTATTGTGAAAGATGCCTCGACCGACTGGCCAGTACCTGCATGCATTTGCTGCTTGCAAAAATCTAAAACGAAATTTACAACTTATATACACAACCTCGTAAAATATGTTACATAACTATTGTCACAAACGCATGTCTTTTGCTTTAGAACCCTACACCGAAATTAGTCAATTTTAAAAATACATCAATAATTTTGGTACCCATTTGCCTCAGCTCGACGATCACGTTTAGCAAATATCCATTTCCCGAGTTTTATGACATTTTTTTATTTTTTTGGGTTCCATCTAGTTCTCCCTTCGGACCCAAAATTTTCGAAAAAAATTTTTTCTCAATATAATTTTATACATCTGGATTGACGAACCGCATTGACGAACGGAGTCGAAAAAATCACCCCAAATTTGGTTTGAGTTAGAAATTATTGCAATTTATTAATTCGATTAGGAAATATTGCAATTTAGAAATTCTATGTATAAACCTTCGCTGAGCCATAAACGAATTGCGCTAATTTTACCACCATTCAGGTTTGTCTGTCTGAGTCGAATGGTACCAAAATTATCACTGTATCATCAAAATTGACCAATTCCGGCCTGGGGTGCGGGGTAAAGGAAAAGACCAAACGTATTATAATGCGCAACACGTGTGTTAACCACAGGCAAGCTAAGAATGCAAATCGATTCAGTCTATATGCTGTAATATTTAGACTGCTTTTACAGCCGTTCCCTTGTCAAACACCATGTTCGCAGCTCATGCTGAACAGTAATATACACAGTCAATGTGCTAGTGATGCTATTATGCTAGTGATAATGTTATCCGAAAATTTTGGAAATGGCGGACATCCACCCAGCAATAAAAAATATTTACCAAGAAACAAATAGCTATATTCGCATCAGCACGAGTAGCATTCTGTATTAGCAGCAGCAACAAGATGGAGGGAGCGAGCATGGGCAGTCTGAGTTAATTACTAATTCAATGTTTGAGCTTCGTGAGTAGCATAGGTAGCAAAAAATCATAACAAATAAGCAGTATATCAAGAGCAACTTTACAACTAGTTCAAACTTATATCATAACCACAGAGCCATATATTATTTTCCAAAATGACCAACATGACGGAAAGTTTTGAAATTTATAATCCATAAATTTAATGAAAAATTATCATGTCGGGTGGTATTTGTTCCAGATCTGTACTGCCTGCTCTATTGAATGCATACCTAGCAAATAGAATTATAACTTCCAATGCATTCAATGATTCCGAAGCTATAGACTAGTAGAGTTGCAACTTTTCAAAATTTATATCCGGATCCGGATATTGCAAGATAAAATAACCGGAGTCGGAATTTTTGAAAACGAATACACGGAGCCGGACTCGGATCCGGAATTTTTGAAAACCAACACCCGGACCCGGACTACGCAGATAAAATGATAATGTACACATATATATTATAGTTTTATATGGTCACGTGGGGCAACTTTGACTGATGGAGCAACACTGACTACGTGTCTTGTCTAGCTTATTACTAGGCCGCAATTCTCATCTTATGGAACGCTTCACAACAGATTCTGAAATATTATTTAGCTGTTACAATTTGAGACCACAGCATTTTCTAAAAACTGTAGTCAAATATTCCCCAATGCTTATCGTCAGTATCACACCACGGTTATAGTCAGTGTTGTCCCTGTAGGGTCAACCATGACCGGACAACATTGACCGAATTTTTCTAGTCATATACAAGCAGTGTTTGTGCAATTGGTATGAAAGTTGAAGAACTTGTTGCCACATACCTCTACCATCAGGTGTTACATTCGCAATATAAGTCTATTATAATAGAGAATATGCAGCAGCTGTAATTCTGCATTTGGTCATAGTTGCCCCAGGTGACTATACATATTATATATCACAATATGGCTGGTAATATATAAAACGAAATGGCTCGTAGTCCATAGCGACCATTTCACAGTTTGCTTTATCGATATTGACACTTTGCCGCAGTGTTAACTGTATCATTTGAATTCAACACGTAACCTAAACTTCCTCTCTGTTTTATTGTTTAGATGTAAATGTTTAACGCTTAACGTATCTTCTACAAGTTCTACTTTTCTGATACGGTAGATAGGATTGGCTTTAAGATAAGCCCGAAGGGGACCCATAAAATTAATTGTACGAATTTTTACCTCTCGACATTTATAGTGGTTGGTCTATTATATAGTAATTTAACATCAAGTGAACATCATTTAACTTGAATCCTCTGTGATATATAATAATAATAATTGGGAAAATTTTCTCGTTAACATGGTAAAATTGTGTCACCTTTTACGTGTAAGTACAATTCAACTAACTTTGTATGTGGCACATATTTAAGCTTACAATGCATATACCTAAACTTATTGCTTATAATGCATATGCCTAAAGCGCTAACCCGCATATGCCTAAATTTATTCAGTCCAAAAGTACTGCATCGTTACAATGGGTCTTTGTATTTATTTAGACGAAACCATAACTGAAACTCAAGCATATTAAGTTGCGATGAGTGGTGAAACTCAAAGTTGTTAATACTACCGGTAATAATCAAGCTTAATCTACATATACTATTAAAATCGAATATATCGATATATCATTTTTTACATGAATATGTTCGACATCTAACATCTTGTATGACAGCTCAAACGTTAAGGTCACAGATATTTGATTCATAAAGAATATAAAAGCAAAATCGATTGCAAAATTTATTATACTAATCGTGAAATAAAGCTGACATACTCTTTCAATTTCACCGATCTCTAGCGATATTCAGCTTGGTACGTATAGCCGTATGCAAATGTAACCGACGTGGCGCTGCTGCGCTGCGCACTTACAAAACACAATTCCCATACGACCCCGGTTATTGTAACCTCAACGGTGGACCTAGTGGATTCGTTTTTCTCGGTCGGTCCCTAGAAGCTACGGAGCTTAACGAGCCGCAGGAGCGCTTCACAGGATGTGTTCTGACCCTGCTGGAAGGGCTGCGTACGTAGTCTACGAGGTACGACCTTTGAGGTACCCATAGAGGTTGGCTCCTGCTTACAGGCCAAATAGGCCATACTCTAATAACACCTGGTAGTGTCGACCGACTATTAGTTATTTTGGCCAGTAACCCTACTAGGGTCCGACAACCCCTAGTCGTTTTACGTCGGATTGTTGCTGTTCGAGTTATATTTTGCATTTGGTTGGCAAGCGGTCCCTTCTAGCCTTCGTCGGCGGTGAGGGGACTCTTGGAGAGAAAAAACGTCGCGCGAGCCGTATCTATACAGTGAAGAATCGTCGACTCACTCTAAGACTTGCGACCTCTTCGACGTCAAGTCTGAAAGCAGGTCGTCGATTGGAGCGATGATTTCAAACCCCTTTTTTGATATGTATCGCTACGTAAGGTCCCAACAAACACAGGAACTCGTTGGGTTCTCAATTTTTATTTATTGATACGGTAATCGGTCACAAATTTGGCATAGGACTAAGGCAATAAGATCATACAATTTACAATGTGAGTATATATTCATAAAGACACAATGGGTATTGAGGTCACATTCCACGAACAAAGTTGACACGATTCAACTGAAGGCTTTTAGGCCGGATTTTGGGTAAGCGCTTTCTTGATTGAACGTCCACAGCCGTATGTATATCCTCGATTCTAACGAATATCCCGACGACGGCTGACCTTACCTTCCTATACGGAGTTCGGGGAAGCGAGCAAAGAAATGCTCGCACGGTGTAGTTCAGCCGGCGCTAATGCAAAACTAGTTGCGATCGTATAATAATACTACTAATAATAAGACTAAACGCCATGCGGCTGGTTCAGGTAAGCTGAAAGCGGCTAACAAACATGAAAAGGTTAGGCCTAGGGTTGAGATATGCTCCATGTGTGCGAAGGTCAGGATGTGACTCGACTACATTTATCCTATTCTACGCGAAATCAAACACAATGACAAAGTATACATATATATATTAGGGACAACGGTAATGACATTATACAACAAAACTAACGGCACAACACAATGACAAGGTACGACTCCTAAACAGTGTGACTTATTCGAAAGCTATGACATGACAGTAAAGTTTCTGGTTCACTTGTATCCTAAAAATCCTATAGGGTTGTACTGGATTTATCGATGCGAAATATTTTCAGGTAACAAACTTTCACTCATGGATCAGGATTTGGTGCTCCTGGAGATTTAATTTATCATACACAAATGTATATGCACAATCATGCAGGATACTTTTAAACGGCAAACGGTGTTAGCGGTCTCGTTCAGTCGGCTCTGCTCAAACTAATCCGGTGGTCACCTCATCAGGACCTAGTATTCTTAGTGTGACTGGCTGAGCGTGCCGGTACGGCAAAAACTCACCACAAACGGCTAAACTCGTGAACAACTGCGAACAAGGGAAGCGCAGTGCGGATGTCCTATGTCTCGGCTTCTAGGCCCCATTAAAAGTGGATTGGGACCAAATTTCTAACCGACAAGATTTTCTTAACAGTAATGTTTCGTAAGAAAATATATCCACGCATTTTGAATAAAATGCCTAGCTTATCAAACGAGGGGAAGTTTATATTTACTTTTATCTGCGAAATTTGTCTTAATTATTGTACAGTTTTACGATGACGCTAGATAGAGCCAGATCCAGGGCAGATTTCTAAATTGAACATTTTGAACAAACTTGAGGTTCGTTAGAGAACCGAGGCTTAGGTTCGGTTCGGTGGAACTGTTTTCTTGGTTCATGACAAAAAGCACAGATTGTCGCATAGTACTGCGAGCATCCTGAGGGGTACAATATTGAGTATAATGTAATAAGTGAATCTATGTCTTCTCATGCCGTCCTTTCTGTTCCAACAAAAAAGGAGGGTGTAAACTACGAACTTTTACAATAGAAAATAGTCGGAATATCAATACTTTATACCGACCTGGGCATAGTTTCTATAATGGCATATCTAAGGCACGACAGCGACCTTAGAGTTATTACCAATAAGCAAAACTCGGAATTAAAAATGATCCTAAATCATCTTATGGTACAGATAAGACTGATTCACGACTATTGTACAAATTAGTGATTCGGGTAACTAGGTTTTGGTCGAAACTAAGGCTAATTTACCAAATATTATTTTTAACAAGTCCGCAACTCTACGCTTGTCTATAATAAATTTCTTTCTTGTTAGCTTTACACGAGATATTCAGAGAGAAGGGCGTAGAAAAGGGAATTTCTAGGCAACATTCGATTTGACTAACTCCAGCAATTTCATTAGGGAATAGGTACCGGTATCGATGGCCCTATTCAAGACAGAAGGAGTATATACCTTCCACTCGTTTCTTATTCTTCGTTAACAATTTGTGGGGCGGCTGAGGCTTTGTCTCAGCTCTTAGTTCCTACTATTAAGGTTCCTGTCGTAACTTCATTTAATAGCCTTATAATTTAACCACAAACAGTGTCTACCAGACGTCAGGAGTTCTTCCTATGGCATGCTCCTTCTCTGACATGGGTGCCTTCTTGCTCTTCAAACTTTATTCCGTGCCCGCACTTATGTATGTTGATTCGAATCGGTGAGTGATCCATCTACCCTACGTCCATTACCAAAACCAAAAAATTCAAAGAGCGAAACCCAAACCTAATTAAGCTAACACACGAATTAGTCGGTCTACAAAACCGACAGACCTCCATGCTGCCGAAGTCAAACTGAATCTGCTATTTCAGTCGGGACCCCAACTGTTTTTCAGTCTCCGACTAATTGGAGACAACTTAATTAAGACCGGAGTTCCCGTCATTTCTTAATCTATACCATAAAATATTAATTTAGGACGGCTGCCGTAAATCGGGAGCTGTCCCAACCGAAAGGCAATTCCTTTGAATATTAAAGTAATTATATATATAAAATGAGTCCATTATTTTTAATGAACTTGTCTGGCACACCAATAAATTTTGCCAGCCTTTCCGAGGTCCCTGACCGTAGTCAGCAAAATCGTCTCTTTTTGAGACGATTTGCCTCAATTTTCCAAACAGCTTAATCACCAAGTTGTCAGTGTCCCCAAGCCCTCTCTTATCTCCCGACTTTCTTGCCCAATTCAATCTTAATTTATAGGTTTTTAATTATTAAACTAATTTTTTAATATTAAATTAATGTTTACTTAATATAATTTATTAATATTAGTATGTATTTTATTATTAATCCTGTCCAGACATACATATAAATAAACCTATACTTACATATTAAATAATATTACTTTATTATTTTTCATATAAATAATTTCTATAAACATATAATTATTCAAAAATTTATAATTAAGTCAATAATATTTACGCCAGACAGATATACAAATATAATTCATTTAATATTAAAGTTATTGTCATTAATATATTTATTATATAAGTAAATAATATAATCTATAATACTATATTATTTACTTATATAATAAATATATTAAAGACAATAACTTTAATATTAAACTTATTAGTTAACTAACTACATTTACTTAATACATATATTAATAAAATTTTAATATTAAATTGATGTGTATTTATTATCACTATATATAGACAGATATATAATAAATATCGGGGAGCAACCGGAATTCCGGTTCCGGTGAAAATCTTGTTCTGGTTGAGGCTCCGGCAACAGGCAAAAACCATACCGTTTGGAAATTTTGTTTGAAATTTTCGACATTTTTATCATCTGTGGCCCAGACATAATGATAGTGATGTTCAATATTGCATTGATCAAGTTCCAATACGACCAAACAAAAGAAGAGATTAATTCATCAAAGTGCCTTGCGAAACGTAGTTAGGACACGTGATTTAAGTACGAATATTTCATGTTAACCCTGCAGGAGTTTGTTAACAAAACAAAGCCACATTGATGCTTGTAGCAACTATTTTATGCATTCAGAAGTCTACGTTGTATGTTAGAATTAAACCGGTCCAACTCGGTAATAGAATATGAATTATTTAGAAGTTCTTAGCTGTAAGCTTGGCTAACTGAAATTGCGTCAGGCACCACACCAGCCAGACAACTTTGTAAATCAGTCTACATTGACATATAGTAACATATCCGCAACGCAGCCAGAAACTACGTTCTTCGTAATGAGTTATATTTATTGAAACTTCGCGAGTAGTATAATAGTTTGTCCCATTTATAGCATTCTGATCAGAAAGTTATCAGCATAACATCTAGGTGACTGGAACTGGTTTGCCCAACGGTAGCCTAAACAATGTCTATGTCCAATAATCAGATAATTATAGTATACCTTCCTAGATTTTCTTTTAGAACCATATAAACCAATAATTTCAAGTTGGCTACAGAAAAACATGTAACAAACGTATGTGCAGTAAAGGGAGGCGATTGGAGACATAGGGAAACTATTTAGTCTAGGCTCCATACAAGCATGTTTAGTTACAGCACATTCAGTCTAACGCTATTTACACAAGGCTTTATAGTGACATTCTTTGCTCTGGGGTCCAAAAAACCAACATATTGACCGATAAATGAACATTATTAGTTTCCTCAGTCTCGTTAAAATTCCAGAGAGGCAATAATGGCATCGCAATACATTAAGTTTAATGTAAAACTTATTTTCAATACATATTAAATCCACTGTACCTCCATTTCTATCGTCAACCGTTTAACTATATATAAGTTTCTAAGACCAGGGTATGGTCCCCGATCCGGTTTAAATGGACGGTTCCGGTTATCTCCTGATTAATATAAACTTATATATGGGTGGGCAGACGTTTGTGTAAACTGAACGGCGGCAATAACTACAAACATAGGATTAAGACAATAAAGAAGGCTCCCCTCCCTGGGGCACGGTGCGGACTCGGCTCTTCCAGCTGAATATTGATAGCCAACACACTAATATTCAAACCAAAAAAAACCTGTCTCTCGGGCGAACCCATCCAGGCTTATGGTAAGAAAATCGAAGGCTTTAGGGGACTCCAGCAGGTTGGAGTTACTTTTTTATGGGCGGAGAATTATGTTTTGTGTCGGATTTAATGTGGGGAACGCAACGATGGGTGACATGCCCACCAGGAAATTTTTTGCAATTTTCACGGGATTACTGTAGCCAAGGTGGAAACAACGTGCTCATACCATACTCAGATCAAATTCTGGGGTACGGGGAACCTAAATATAATATTTATATACACAAATATGAAATATATAATTATTAAAATACTAATTAGTTATAATTGAACGAAACACCGGTTTTCGACGGTATTCCAACTTATGCCTTAATAAGTCCATGGATCCTGATCGCATTTGCAAGGGACTGGTCTCATTGTAAAGAGAGATAATTTTGTACCAAAAGTACTGTTTTCCTTAACGAATTCTCAACCGTTCTGAAGTGACAGACCGTTACCGAAAAAAACCATCAATTCCGAGGATTCAGAATTGACATTTTAAAACTCTCCTTATCAGCGAAAAATTTCCAGTGAAAATGAACATTGGTAACTGATGTTTTACTTTCTTACTGAGCTTTTTCAGTGTCCACTAAGAAAATGAACACTGGTAAATTAATATTTTAACAAGTTTACTAATAAATTTCAGAAATTTGCCTCAATTGCTGTTCGCAACACGGCTAAGAGCCACAATCAGGAGAAATTTTTGCGGGAAGACGGGTTCCCTAAATTGCAAAATTTTCCTACTTTCTCTCAATCTTATCCCGCGTGGTCGTGCCATATATTCACAAACTGGTTAAGTTCGGGAATCGCACAATCTATAGACAATTTGCGGGTCAGGATTGGCAAGGTATCCCAAAATACCTCACCGAACCAGGCCGGCTACGTATATAAGGACACAAAACGAAATCAATGGTACCGTTTGACAATCAATAAAATTATAATAAATACTTAATGAATACAAATACGGGATACATCATCAGACCCGGCTTATGATTATAGCCAGTGACAAAAAAGGCTCATGCCAGTTTTGCATGGCCTGCATAAATATCAATAATTATCATAGAATCACCAATAATTGACATCAAATTGTGCAAATAATATACGGGAACAAGGGTAATTACTTGAAAATCCAATCAATGATTTCATACACTTATAACAACGATACAATGGCTAACTGTTCAATAGTGATAAGGTGTACTTATGACTGTGAATACTACAATATGGCATGTAATAATGGTAAAATGGATGGTAATGGTAAAGTAGGTATACGATAACAGTAGCAATGAATAATTATAGGGGAAGTTATGATATGCTACAACATCACGTAATTCATCGCAGTTATAACAAGGTATTACAGAATCAAATAATCAGTGCCGTGTTCATGGCTGCTATTGCTTGATAAAATACACATGCATACTAGTTCGGAAAGGAAGCCCTCCGAATTCTTACAAAATTGTTCCGATTTTAGCGTTAGTTTCCGTAGCGCGTTTAGGCTAGAAATTCGTTAATCTTGCACACTGTTGTGTGGTAGGTATTAATCTGTCTCATAACGATCTGAAATAGATTTGTTACATAAACATTAAAATACATAAGGATGCAGCTTGGTACAATTAATATTAATGACTCAAGTTGATAACTGTACGACACATTTCGTTAGATCGGTCACATCAAATATGAAGTTTCTACAATGGGACCGATTCAAAATAAACGTCAGATACTTATGTGCGCCTGGTTACACTTTGCATCATTAAACATTCTCGCACACCTACCGGTCTCCTTCTTTAAACAGGAAGTGATCCGCGATGAGTTGGTTCTGTGTTTCCTTGGACATACCCAGAAGGGGGTAGTAAGTTCCCGCAAATTCAGGATCGGCAATTGTGTCAAAGCCAGCTTTTACCTTACCCTCCATATCTTTGTAATTCTGAAAGTAATGTATCTACATTACTAAGTATAATCACTGCATACTAGTTAAAAAAAGAAATAAAGACTAAGGCGAAATTGTTGCATGCTACTGGGTGTAATGTTATAGTTATTAGGCTGCACACTTATGTATATATGTACGTAGTTTTCACAAGTCCCTATGTAGATGGCTTTAGTCCAGTTCGTAGATTCGTGACACGATATATCACGATATTCTGATTAAAACCGAATGTTTCTGTTAGTCGTTATTCGCCTGTATGTGATAAGTTCAA
>JASANE010018194.1:0-37904 GCA_030248225.1 Trileptium ribeirensis
TGTTTACAGTATTGTGCTACCTGGCTTCGTGGAGCTTTTGAGCTATTAGATCGCCAACAACCAACGATATTAAAATGCAATACGAGCCCCGACAAATCATTTTATAAATTGTATTTCGGCAAATGGTACAGATATCTGATGCCAAATTAGGCATGAGGAAATAGAGCTCTATAAAACTGTTTATATTGCTTTGCAACTGGATTCTCTTAGGATGCAGAATTTGGATCAAAGATGTTTTGCAATGGGCCCATGAGACCCAAAAATGCAGAAAACCAGCAATATCACAGCAATCGCTCAAAATACAGTTATGGCATTGGTATTATTTTGTACAGCAATTAATGTTCAATGTAGCAGTGCATAGTGTACTGCTATTGTCACTATTTGTGCCGCAGCGTTAGGGCAAAATTGGTTTTCCAATGGGCCACACGATACCAAAAATACAGAAAACCGGAAGTATATCCGTAACCGCTCTAGCTATATGGGGTTTATTGGTCTCACTTTGCCGAGGAATTCATTCATTGTCATTATGAAAGCCTTAAATATGTAATTAACGTATATATCTCCAGGCAACATGGCATATATTCTTCTGCTCATTTTGTAAGCGGATAGCTCAAAAAAGCAGCGGCATACGTATCTCTAAGTTCACAGTATTTGTGTCTATCAGTACTCGTTCACAATCCAATAATCTTGCCGCGCTGTAGGGCATGTTGATAGGATTGCTTTATTCACTCTAGATCACAGTGGGATATTCAAGCAAGCTAGCATACCTAAGCTTATAAATTTGTCAAACGACACAACGTGTATCGTTAAATTCATAACGAATTTTCGTCCTGACAGTTTTTTGTGTTTTTAATATGATGATAGTCTTTGTTCTTTCACTATATTTCGCAAGGGAAAGGCAGAATTTCATAGATTTATAGAAATATATTTGTCAAAATTCTGTCAAAGCATATTGAGCATATCTTAGAGTTTACAATTTACCTCACGTCTTGATAATCTTCTTGATATCTGACAATAATATCGTGCATATTCCCGTGACAATCGCAGCGAATGACCTTCGCCATTGAAATTATCGATTTCATCTTGTCGCTCACATGCTCTCCGCTTTGATCTTCGTCGATTGCTCACAGCACCATTGTTTTGTAATAGAGATTTAAGCTGGATTTTGTGTCGAGGATTTGACGACGGAAGACTAATCTTTCCAGATGAAACAGTTTCAAGCAGAAACATTAGTATTACTGCTACTACACAGAATAGTATTGCTAAGCGAGCAAGTAGTTTTTCCATTTGGACATTTTTTTGCAATAAATGATTTCGACACTGAAAGGCTGAAACAAAAAAGAAAATTATTAATGTAACATCAAAAATGTCTTAATGCTAATCCAGGATAAATATTTCGGGTTTCAAGATTAGTCTTAATTTCACATCCAAATCTGAGAAGCGCTTAGTTGCTGGTTGAGAGTACTAAAAAGTAGTTTAATCTGATTTCAAACATTTCGATTAATTATTTTAACATTTCCTGCGAAGCCAATTTTAGTTCAGCTGTAATGTGGTTTCAAGTTTGTTAAACTGTGAGTGTTATCCACTTTTAATCATTGGCACGTCGGAATACAAGGCGTTTGATCTTGATCGGGTTGCGTTGATTTGGAATGATAAAACTCGACGAGCATTTGAGACCGTACTTGCATAGGACAGCAGCAGCATACGTTGGATGCCAACATAGTGTAGTCATTAGTATTGTGCTTAGTGTAATAGGATTTTGTTCTATACTATTTTCAAACTAATTCTAAGTTGTATATTTGTTTTAATGTATACAATTAATGTTTTAAACTGTATGCCGCTTTTGGGGCATTATTTAGATACGTATAGTAAAACGGAATGTTCGCGGCTAAATAGTCTCTGGCTTAAGTTATAGGGCTCAGCTGAACGCCCCGTGACAAAACCACAGTCCGGCTCGACACTCGATGATAAATGTATAGCCTAGCTAGGCTATTCAAAATTTTATTAGTGGAGCTGGACTGTATGCGTGACATAGTAGCTAACCCATTTGAACGCGTGACATAATTAGGACACTTATTGTAAATGATGCATTAGTCGTCGCAACGTCGGAATACAAAGTCAGTTTCATCTTGGTCAGTTGCGTTGATTTCGAGCGATGAAAGTCGAGGAGCATTTGAGACAGTACTTCAGGCGTCTAGGACAACAGTAGCCTACGTTAGGTGCTAGCATAGTGTATCTTATCCATTTATAGTCATCTCAACGTCGGAATATAAGGTCAGTTTCGTCATATTCGGGTTGCGTTGATTTCGAGTCATGAAAGTCAAGGAGCATTTGAGGCAGTACTTCAGGAGTATAGAACAGCAGTAGCCTAGGTTGGATGCCAGCATAGTGAATCTTATCCATCTTTAGTCATCATAGTGTATCACGTCCGTTTTTTAACTTTCAGAGAACAGTAGGGTTGAATAGTAAAATCTTTGGACAAAACCAAAGTCCATCAGCGAAGAATTTTTCTGAATAATTTTTTAACTTTCAGAGAACAGTAGGGTTGAATAGTAAAATCTTTGGACAAAACCAAAGTCCATCAGCGAAGAATTTTTCTGAATAATTTTTTAACTTTCAGAGAACAGTAGGGTTGAATAGTAAAATCTTTGGACAAAACCAAAGTCCATCAGCGAAGAATTTTTCTGAATAATTTTTTAACTTTCAGAGAACAGTAGGGTTGAATAGTAAAATCTTTGGACAAAACCAAAGCCCATCAGCGAAGAATTTTTCTGAATATTTTTTAACTTTCAGAGAACAGTAGGGTTGAATAGTAAAATCTTTGGACAAAACCAAAGTCCATCAGCGAAGAATTTTTCTGAATATTTTTTTAACTTTCAGAGAACAGTAGGGTTGAATAGTAAAATCTTTGGACATAACCAAAGTCCATCAGCGAAGAATTTTTCTGAATAATTTTTTAACTTTCAGAGAACAGTAGGGTTGAATAGTAAAATCTTTGGACAAAACCAAAGTCCATCAGCGAAGAATTTTTCTGAATATTTTTTTAACTTTCAGAGAACAGTAGGGTTGAATAGTAAAATCTTTGGACATAACCAAAGTCCATCAGCGAAGAATTTTTCTGAATAATTTTTTAACTTTCAGAGAACAGTAGGGTTGAATAGTAAAATCTTTGGACAAAACCAAAGTCCATCAGCGAAGAATTTTTCTGAATATTTTTTTAACTTTCAGAGAACAGTAGGGTTGAATAGTAAAATCTTTGGACATAACCAAAGTCCATCAGCGAAGAATTTTTCTGAATAATTTTTTAACTTTCAGAGAACAGTAGGGTTGAATAGTAAAATCTTTGGACAAAACCAAAGTCCATCAGCGAAGAATTTTTCTGAATATTTTTTTAACTTTCAGAGAACAGTAGGGTTGAATAGTAAAATCTTTGGACAAAACCAAAGTCCATCAGCGAAGAATTTTTCTGAATATTTTTTTAACTTTCAGAGAACAGTAGGGTTGAATAGTAAAATCTTTGGACATAACCAAAGTCCATCAGCGAAGAATTTTTCTGAATATTTTTTTAACTTTCAGAGAACAGTAGGGTTGAATAGTAAAATCTTTGGACATAACCAAAGTCCATCAGCGAAGAATTTTTCTGAATAATTTTTTAACTTTCAGAGAACAATAGGGTTGAATAGTAAAATCTTTGGACAAAACCAAAGTCCATCAGCGAAGAATTTTTCTGAATATTTTTTTAACTTTCAGAGAACAGTAGGGTTGAATAGTAAAATCTTTGGACATAACCAAAGTCCATCAGCGAAGAATTTTTCTGAATAATTTTGTAACTTAGTAGATTTACTTCCGCTTTTGCTGATCTTTTATCATTGCTCATAATTTTATTTTAGGTAATTAGTATAATTTGACGGTATTGGCCTTATGTCCGAAAGCAATAAGATTCGCAATTATTACTAGATTGTGCCAAAATCTTTGTACCTGCTACTTAACCATCTGCAACTTGAGAGCGGTGGCGGCGATTCGGAATAAAGTTTCACAGATTAAATAGCTAGTAAAATACCTTATACTAGATGCTGAGCTGTGCCCGTTGGGTTAGCAATGTCACTTAATTTATAGATGGTTGGAATACTCGTCTAACTAAGACAGGGAAATTCTAGAGTTTCCTATATAGGATTACCGACAAATGCAAAAATTGTTCAACAAATTGTTACCTGTTTTTCACGAATAATAATTGCTTTAGAATGCAGTAGCTGAATTATACTTTCTGGCATATATATGGATTCAATAAAAAGTTAAAATACAATACATATGTAATTTTGGATACGTTACTAAGTCGACAACTGCATGCATACTTCAACATACGACACATGTACGGTAAATATTTATTTTAATTAAAGCAACCATATCCGAGCAATATTTGATAAAGGCAATCTTTCTTCGAATTTCCGAAAAACACAGGCTTTTTCATTGCGTGTTGCTTAATTATTTTGCAAGCATTTCTTTATATTTAATGGTGTATGTGCTATGAATGTTCGAACCAAATAGTACTAACCAATCACAAGCTATAAATAGCAGCAACCCAGCCGACAAGATAGTGGTACAAAATATTTTTTGGCAAGGTTATGGTCTTATGAATTGCTTATTCAGTTTATATCATTATTGCAGATAAGTTGATGTGTTGTCACGTACCTTGGAAAATTTTTGACGCCATATGTCTGCCACTTACTCGGTTATAGACGATGACATCTTAAATCGAACTGTTTTTTGCCGAAATATGGTTTTGTTCAATATCTGTTTGCAAACAAAAAAAGTACAGGCAAATAATTTTCCTTGTATGTGCCATTATATGATCGCATTGAACGGTGAAAAAATTGGCAAATTCCGAATATCGCATCTCGAGTTTAGGTTTTGCAATTAATATTGATTTTATCACTGTATATTGTTGCTAGTCAACAAGATAATCCATAAATTTATTCAGTTATAAATGGCAAACATTTTGCTAAATTTCTGTTGTTTGGCAACTGTTATCTGCGAGTAATTGTCGATGGCCATTTTCAAGACGTACCCTGCTAAGCTATAATGCCAACGTTAATATCTTCTGTGAAGCTCAAAAAAGGATCATAGTTTTATTGCTGAGTTAATGTCTGCATACACCTAGGATAAACACGCAACGGTAATGAAACATATGCTGATTTGGGTTTATCATCCATCGATATGGGGGCGGATCGTAACATGGCAACGCGTAGCTGGATATTGCTTAATTTTTTAGTACCAATGCCTAAATTATGTAAGTAGCATACCTGATGTTTTTCACATTATCAGATATAAAGCGTTTACTAAGGTGCCAAATCATTTTTGACCTTTTTAATAAATTTTGTTTTGTTGTCCTACATAGCTTCCAAGTACATCATTTACGGCGAACGGGGAAGCGGGTAGGTAGGGAGTTAGTCCCTTAGGGCGTCCCCCATAGCCATAGTAACCCCGTCGCCGCGCGCAGCAGCGCACGAAAAATTTTAGCAAAAATAACAAAATTTCAGGTAAAATCGGAAAAATAGTGGTAAAATAGGAAAAAATTGGGATGAAATTAGCATAAACGAGCAAAATGTCGGCGGGGGCCTGCAATACACCTAACATCTCCCTAACAACGGGGGACATCTCCCTAACAACATTCACTCCAACGCCGATAGTTTACCACCCCTCTTAAGCTAACGACCCTTCAACACCTATGAAGTAGAGCTATCGGTGCCAGACTAGTTTACCGTTTTATCGCAGTCTTTCATTACAAAAAGTATTACAAGAAGAAACGGGAATCATTTTGAGATCAAAAATTTATACCGCAGTCGATATTCCAGTACAGAACTTGTGCTCATGAAGTAAATACTATGACCCCTACACCATGAAAATAAGAAGTGAGAACTAAGTATTTTGTTGGTAATATAAATGACAAAAATGCATTATATACCCTCCAAATGTGCATTACGAGCTAATTTATTGATTAATATTTAATATTTGTGGTAAAAAATTTTTAGTATCGTATGGTTCAATAGTATTTGTAGCTAATGTCGTATTGCAGACGGAACATCAATTTTGGATGACTATTCCACGGCGACGACAGGCACTAATATTTGTACCACTTTATCGTGTAACATCGAAATTGTTCTGCCATAACTAAAGTGTTGTGGTCTTTTTATTTAGTTAATAACACTAAGTATCCAATTTGTCCTGAAACACAACGTATCATGCACAGCCTGACAAGCATCGAAAGCAATGTCACAGCGTGATGGCACTGACAAAATTTCGTTAGTGTCAAACGTCGAAATTTTAACAATGCCAAAATATATGCTCGCTGAAAATTTCTCACCCCTCTGAAAAGTATTAAAAGCATTAAATTTCTAATTTTCGATTGATAAGAGTTATTCCTATTTGATATAAGATCGTAAAAATACGTTTAAATCAAAATATTAGACTCGCTTTGTTAAGTTAAACTTTAATTGCTCAAATTCGTTTAACAAAGGCGGAATTAAATACAGACGTATAGATAACTCTTCCAACAGTGTTACTGATGTGGACCGAGTACGCCGCTTTACGATCTATCGCTGGAGTGGAATAGCGTATTCAATAAGACGGAGCAAACTAACACTCCGAGGTGCTCCACTAGTCTTTAAAGAGATATATTAGTCTAGCCATATTTAATAAATTTGGACTGGGCTTTACCCGAGGGATTGACTAATTGTTGATTTAGCTTTAACGCCCAAATCAGTTTGTGTATCATGCAATGTTTGTCAAACTCATGCCGGCGCCGGGATCGATCGCCGGTGCCGTTTGTCTTATTTCAAGCATTGTATGCAAACCATGGAGGTATCTGTGAGATGTTAAGCGATTTTGAAGCCAGCGTATAACAACGCGTGTGTAATCGTACATATCGTATCGTTAACCGAGATCGTAGTAACAACGGTTATAGTAGTAACAACGGTTATGCACGCGTGTGGCATTGTTATTACTAGCAATAAGCAATGATTCGGCTTCATTGATTCGATACGAGCCAAGCATTCGGATATATGAAAACAGTATACGGATGTTCTCCATCAGGTATATATCTGAAAGCGTTCATCGGCAGTATGCTAGGACCTGTCTTATGGTTTTAAATCTCTCTTACGATACATTAATTGTGTTAGAATAAATTGATCGTCCACTTTAAAAGAGGCACATATAATTGTGGCAGAAATTTCAAATTTTAGAATTTTGTAGTGTGTAGTAAACGTATGTTGCCAAACATATCGTTCGGACCAGAAATTTCCAATCCCTGGTACAAATTTAAAAGGATAAATTTTTTGGTACACAGTGCACAGCATAAAATGAGCGATCATTTGGCAGCACCATCTTCATAGGATTGCTAAATGTAATCAGTTTTCAACAAACTGTAATGCCCTATAATCAACTTTAGCCTGTTATAGTTTTATTCAGTGACCGCATTTACGTTAGCGCTAAAGCCAAATGCCTGATAGAAATTATCTATTACACGTAATTCCAAACGAAACCCTTTCAGTGGTCGCAACGACTTTTTTCAATTTATTTATTGCTTTACTATGAAAATTATTGTCATAATACCATGAAAAAACGGCGGCATCTATGACTTGTAGCGATGATCTGTATTGTGAGTTGGACCAAAGTAACTCTGCGTTACGTTATAGCGATAGAAACAGAACAACTTAGAGCCGTGTGTTCGGGGGGGGGGGGGGGAGCCCCCGATTTAGGCTTACGTTTAGCGTTTGTTTCAAATAAAGACTTAAGCTTAGGCTAAGCCTAGAAGGCTTAGGCTTAGTATACTGAGAACGGCATGGTTTACATTTTATTTATTCCTCTCAGGATTAATACTTTGACTATGTGAGTTGTGTCGAGCCTCAAATCTATAATGTTATGTCATTCTGGTTTATGCGATGGAGGATAAAGATAAACGGAGGATAAAAGGATAAAGATAAACGGAGGATAAAAGGATAAAGATAAACGGAGGATAAAAGGATAAAGATAAACGGAGGATAAAAGGATAAAGATAAACGGAGGATAAAAGGATAAAGATAAACGGAGGATAAAAAGGATAAAGATAAACGGAGGATAAAAGGATAAAGATAAACGGAGGATAAAAGGATAAAGATAAACGGAGGATAAAAGGATAAACATAAACGGAGGATAAAAGGATAAACATAAACGGAGGATAAAAGGATAAACATAAACGGAGGATAAAAGGATAAACATAAACGGAGGATAAAAGGATAAAGATAAACGGAGGATAAAAGGATAAAGATAAACGGAGGATAAAAGGATAAAGATAAACGGAGGATAAAAGGATAAAGATAAACGGCGGATAAAAGGATAAACATAAACGGAGGATAAAAGGATAAAGATAAACGGCGGATAAAAGGATAAACATAAACGGAGGATAAAAGGATAAAGATAAACGGAGGATAAAAGGATAAACATAAACGGAGGATAAAATGATAAACATAAACGCAGGAATAAGAAAATATAGTCAACAATTAATGCAGTAGTGAAATATAAAAATTGAGACGTCCACAACCATAACAAGCAATAACATCTTAGAAATGTGTGTTTTACAGGATTGTTAGACCACAAAATATGGATAATGCTACAATATATACGCTAAACTTACAAACATATACGTTATACAAAATAAAAATCTTAGTTACTTTAGATGCTTCGAATAGACTCAAAGCAAAAAGCGGAAAATATTATCTGTCAAATAAGGATCATTTGCAATATCAATAACGGTAATTATATAAGCAAAAAAAATCAAAATTTGACTTCTTATCAAACAACTGAAATGGTGTAATTACAGTCAAGAAAATTCTATATATATCTCCTAGCCACAATCGTCGTCTTGTTATTTCGCAAGTGAGTCCTTATTTTATTTTCAATTGCAAATAAAATATAGCTTATAAAAACGGTGATATTTTATATAAATATTTGAAAAAATAAAATAAAATTTACCAAACTATTAAATGATTAATTACTTAAGTCGTTCGTTTCAAGTACATTTTCTAATCATATTTGTTTTGTATAATTATATTATATAATATTTAATGTTTTAATATATGATATTATATAATATTTGTAATATATAATATTTAATGTTTTAATATATGATATTATATAATATTTGTAATATATAATATTTAATGTATTAATATATGATATTATATAATATTTGTAATATATAATATTTAATGTATTAATATATATTATTATATAATATTTGTAATATATAATATTTAATGTATTAATATATATTATTATATAATATTTGTAATATATAATATTTAATGTATTAATATATGATATTATATAATATTTGTAATATATAATATTAAATGTATTAATATATATTATTATATAATATTTGTAACATATAATATTTAATGTATTAATATATGATATTATATAACATTTGCAATATATAATATTTAATGTATTAATATATATTATTATATTAATATATATATATATGTAAATGTATATTTAATATATTAATATATATAGTGCAATATATATTGTACTATACTAATTTTATTAATCTATATAAAGTATTATCCGTAACTTCTACTTTTACAAATAATGGGTATTATATGATAATGTTTCCGGAAAGTAGTCTGATTTTGGTTGAATGAGCTATTCTTTAACTGTTAACTGGTATGTGGTTGCCGTGTGACTATAATTTCTTCGTTATATTCGGGCAACAACAACTTGAATGGTGGTTGGATAGAACTTTAGAAGGCTGCACGACTTGGACGTTAGCAACTTCTCATTTTATCTGGTTGTTTTAGAGTCTAAAACTTTACGAAAGTTTTCAGCGCGTCTAACTAATAATATTGTTTTGGGCTTTTATCGGCTGTGCTACCTCACACAGAGTTACCACACTATATTTTTGTAGGAAATGGAGTACAAAAACAAAAAATACTAACCGACTTCTAAGAAAACAGAGGCCATGTACAAAGCACTAGGCGCTGCAAACATGTCACTCAGTAGACGAAAGTAGATAGAAAACAAGGCAAATTGTACTAAGAAACGCCATAGCCGCACATAAAGCACTAGACATTAAAAACAACAGGCAAACTGCGTAACACCAGATAAAAATGGAGTATTTAGTAGATAGAAATTGGGGCGATTAGTAAATGAACAAGGGCGGTCTACACTTTTTCCGCGCAACATACACTAAAAACTTAAACGGTAAACTGTAACCAGCTCACCGTCAATTTTCTCAAAATAACCACATACTTAAACTTACTAAGACCACAAATACATACTTTATAACACTAAACTAACAGATACATAGTGGTAATTACATACTTAAGTTGATAGCTGACTACAGTTACTACTTGGATTAACACACCTAAATTTAATTGATCACTACCTGTAGTGTCGGAAGCCCTCTTGCCGCCTAAGGGAGCCATGGAACGGGATTCATTCATAATTAACTGTCTTTGAACAGAACACGTTCACATATTTTGCTTATATCGCCGCACAGCGCGCCGGCATCTGGCATGTTGTAAAAATGCACTTTGCCAATTGATCATTTGAGTGCTGCCAGTGTGACACCTCGAGATAGGGCTGAAAGCATGCTAAGAGATCTTTAGAAACAGAATAATGATATATTACAGCTACTCGAAAGTCAAAAAGAAACTAACGAAATCGCGGCTACACTACAAGAAAAGGTCATTGACATAGACACTGCAATATAACTACACCATCATATCAACCTGACTTAAACTTTTACCATGGCAAGTTAGGTGAAAATTTTAAACAATGGTACGAACCTTTTGAATTTATCGCAAATGCAGGAAATTGGACTGAGGCGAGACAACTTAAAATGTTACGCGTATACTTGCGGCGCAGTACCCTAGAATAAATACAGATGATTACCAGAGCCAACCGACCGAAGTTACCAGTCACCCATTAAAGAACTCTGCACAGCACTACAGGCACCCAAATGTGAAAAAATTCAGCGTAAGGATGCAACGCGTAGAAAACATCTTTCCCTTGTGATTG
The DNA here is from genome assembly GCA_030248225.1 of Trileptium ribeirensis. NCBI lineage: Eukaryota > Metazoa > Nematoda > Enoplea > Enoplida > Thoracostomopsidae > Trileptium > Trileptium ribeirensis. The sequence continues at coordinate 11,062 of JASANE010018194.1, forward strand.
TCGCAGACTTTTGACAAGCTTTAAATCTCTTAGGTCTTAAATGGCCTGGCTTACACGCAAATACTAGAGATTCTTTTGAACGTGAGCTTTTCATAGAAGGTTTTAAAAAACATAGACTTAAAAAATTTCTACCTTAAAAGCACTCAAGTCGCTTGAGGAAACACTAAGGTTATCTGAAAAAAGCGAAGCATTAACAAGACCGCTAAAAGTTCTGACTCTACATCGGGTTAGTCGGAATAAAACATCCACTACTTAAACTAGCCGACAGCCACACATTAATGAAACTAAAATTAAACAAGCAACGTTTGACAGATCGATATGATTGGAGCAGTTAATCCCAGAGATAATTGAAACATCAGTATAGCCAATTATAGGGTGGCTGTAGTGCTATATTAATTGAGCGAATTCACACATGACTTTAATGTTTCTTTAGGTCTCAGAACCATGGAGATCCTAAATACAAACAATCATCTCGCTTTTTCGAGTATAATCGCTTGGACTTCAGCAATAGATCTCCTGCTGCAAGGAATATAAGGTGTGACTTTTATCAGAGAAACCATCATAATTACTCGTGTCCTGACAAGTCATAATCTAGATATAGACCACCTAATAACTACAGAAACTACCGAAAACACGACAGCTACAGAAATTATAGTAATAGATTGGGAGGAATTAACGAACGGCGAACATTTACACCATCAAGAAACCCTTCAAGAGAAAGAGAACGTTTTTCATCAGCACAGAGAATATACATAAACTCAGTAGAAACTTCAGAAACGTTAAAAACTGAAAATGGTGTACTTAATGACCAGTTAGAAAGGCTTAAGGCAACTAATAACCGTACTTCATAACAAATTAAATCTTTTAAAAACGAGCGATTGCAACTAAACAAATATTAAGACTTAGTAAATTTACAGTATTACTACCAATACTATATTATCTGCCAATCATAATTAATCCTGACTTGATAGCTTTCGGATTGGGTAACGCCCAATACGTCCGATATCAAATATGTGATAACACGAAGAAACGTGCACGCTATCACTTTCCTTAAAACAGCTCATTTCTTTGCCACTGACATCAGGGGACGTGGAACAATATGGAAAAAAACTTTGATACCAAGAACTGATCCAATAAAACACCTGCTTATAAATGTATACTTGTCACTCATGCAATTTGCACTAACACAGCATTTTTCAAATCTAAAGGTATTGTAATGGACCAAAACTTGTTAAATTCTGTTACATACGAAGAATACAACCAAGAAAATAAGGCACATCAATTTAAGGACAAGTTTTTAAGTCAGACATCACCTACGACTCGGTTAACGAAACAGACACTTTAAATAAAATACAAGTGCGGTTACTATGACTTTTGCGTCACCTCACATAACTTAATATTAGAACGTGGAACTATTTGTATGTTCGATGGAAAATCACTGACCACAGACTTAGGAAACATCAGGAATTGCAATTCCAACAAATTCTTCGCGTAACCGATGAAGCAACATAAGTTTGAAATACACCACTTAACGGCAGCTTCTGTAAATTCCAATATAAATCTTCACACACAGCTGAAGTGCCTGAAAAAGATTTAATACTTGACGATGTTCAAGCAGCATTTAATTTTATCAAAGCCGTACCCAACAACACAGGTTGTAAGACATCTAATAGAATTCATATCACAGATTAAGGTGTTGTAGTCAACTATGTTGATACAAATCTGCCACAATTCTTGTCTCAAAACAAAACACGATCTTGAAACCTACCCATTATATAAAAAAAATATTGATCAAGTAAATTTCAACTCAACTATGTAGAAACTAAACTAATGCCAACAGAAACTAAAAGATTTAAAGCAGCTTCTGGTGAAGTGTGCGCAAACATGCACCGACTTCTGCATGTTGTTCAAAACCGTCTAAAAATTGACCCGACTATAGTGCGCAGAGCATTCTTGTAACGTAATAATATGTTTGCTCAAATATCTGGTTAGGTAATACTTCTATTTGACTGTAATTGTAACTAGATGTCACTGGAATCATTAATTTAAAAACACCTGTTACGAATGTATTCCTGCTGAGTTTAAAAATCAAATTTAGTTCTTGTTGCCAGTAACAAGAGATTTAGTACCATTGTCAGACTCTGTAACATGTGTACAACTATCTCGAAGCATACACGAAGTGGTAAACTGGTAATATTGGATCACTGGGAATAACTTAAGTCATCGACTACATGTAACAGAAACCGCATTGGTCATATTTTGGACTAACAAATGGCAACCTAATATCCCAACACGCCAGAACTTATGTCAGTTTGGAAGCCTGCATGCTTTAAACTATTATATCAGACTGGCACAGTAAACAAACGAATTTTAATTGCTATAGCTAGAATATATCGTTTAATTAATTGTACAGCCGTACTATACTGTGATTCTAATATAGTGTACGACGTTCTCCGAGGTACAGGAGAAGTAGTAGAAAAATAATTGAGTGATATGGTTCGGTCATGTTGTCGGAAGCGCAGCTTCTGGCGTGACAGACTTAGTTAACGTTCAATCATCAAAACCTCGGAAATTCTGATGTCATGACTAAACCTAAACCTTACAGCTTTCGCATGCGGCCCGAGCGACTGTCACAGTCTAAAAAGTCTCTCTATGAACATGGCCAAACGTGTGTCAGGTTCGAGGACTTCTACCGCTATGGGGATTGTGACTGCAGCGTACGAGCTATGTTTAACATATCTAACATCATTTCGATTCAACAGGTTTTTGGCACACAACTTGCATCACGACTTAGCTTTGTGTTATCTGATCAGCTTATAACTGTTCGGGCGCATTCGCTCACAAAATCTTGCACATTTTTTCGTTCCAATCGACATAAGTCAGTAGAGCAAGGTCAGATCTGTCGCCGAGTACTGAAATTCATTGCTACATTGAGCCATTTACGGTTCAAAAATATACTTCTAAATTACGGACAGAGAATAAAATTTTACTGTATCATATTGATCAATGTTTATAAAACTTCTCGAGCAAAGCCGCTACATTCTCTCGGGCAATAATTCTTCAAGTTCTCCTTTGGCTGTAGAGAACGAGTCAGTGCCGTCGACCTCTCAGACCTTGCGTGCTCAGTCTACAGAAAGCGACGAGCCGATGCTATGGACTTTACATGCAAGCGACGAGATATCTGTAGGTGACATAACGCCACCCAATATCGAGCTCATCGATGGAGATGATACTTCTGGAAAGATGTCTGCACTATCTGGTCAAACTTAATCTCAATCATTTTTTCAATGGCAAAAAAAAGAACTTGCTGAAGGTAAAAGCAACAATGACTGTCTTGAGCAAAAATTTGGCGAAGAAATTCCTTTTACTCGGTGCACAATTAGACAATTTCTAGCAAAGTTTAACGAGTTTGGAGAACAACTTTTTAAGCATCCGGCAGACGGGACCACAACTGTCGAAGCATCAATATTTGATTTGCATCAAGGTATCCAGGCTATCACTAAACTATTGGGAAACTACAACAGCAAATGTTTCTAATCTCTGCAATGTCCGTAGGAGAAATTGCAGACGTTCTGAATAACTAAAATATCAACTTAACTTTCGCATTTCTTGTTGCTTCTTACGTTTGTGCAGCAACAAGTTACTAAACTTCTTTCCGCTTTGGAAATATATTGTCTATTCTTCTGTAAAATCATATATTTCAGTGTTATCATATCTTTCAGTTCAGTTTTGGAGCTTCTATATGAGATCCGGTTCTATATCAGTTATCATGTATGTGACTGTAATTTATTTTTATACGCTAAACGTACCTTGTACAAAAATAATTTGTTGTTAAAAATCTCTAAAGGCTAAAGTATCTCTCCGTATCAGATTATCATCGCTTTTTCTTGAGGGGTGAGGAAATGCGGGGATTCAACTTCCGAACTTGTGACTATGGATAGCCGTTCATTATTATTTATGATAGCTATTGTATTATAAATTAGGGATAATGGAAATGACTAATGATGGAAAGGTTGAGCACTTATGTTAATTTGTTGGGTCAGGTAACTGACGGCATGTGACTTCAGATTGATCAAAGTGATTCCAACTATTACATTGATGAGAATTCTGATTTTGGATGCAATTTCAGATGTTGAAATGTTACAGTGAGACTTGTGTGCATTATTACATAGCTACTTGTTTTATTCTCTATGTACGAGTGATCGGAACTTTCCTACCAACACCGAAGTTGGCTTCGACTTTTGTCAAACTGTACACAGGTCAATGTGTGCGCGGTACAATATATAAGCAGACATTGCCAGACGTCCATACCGTGAGGCCCACGAATTGAGGAAATATATATTTAATAAACAGCAATCGATCAGTTTATCAGTAAATTACACCACGCGTCATTAATTTAATCCTCTCATGCCGATTATGTCCAAATGGACCAAACGCACATTGCGGCTCGTTGTTTTCGCTGAGTTTGTCGTATATCGTACGTTTGAACGTGCGTTGTTATTCGCTCGCATTGTGAGGTTCCTTAAGGAACCGAGCAACAGCTCTCTCAGATAGCTCAGTGGTTTGCGTACACAAGTTTCACCCGTGCGTTTCGGGTTCGCTCTCTGGCGCAGGCTTGAGTTTGTCAAACATTGCGCGATACACAAATTAATTCGGGCATGAAAGGGTTAAATCTCATAAAAAATATTTGGCTAACAGGGGGAACACCAAAAAATAAATTTTAAATAATAGTTCAGATATTGTGTGGTTCTGGTACACACTGAAATTAGTCGATGTAGTAATCGCTGTTATCAGCAACACCGCCATCATTGCCAACACATTTGCCACACGATGGTCCCCATCCGTTGACAACTGCTTTCAAGGCATTTACAATAATTGCTAGGTTATCATTACCGTTGTTCTTTTCTAGTTTCTCCGATTTTTTTGCTAACATATTTTCTAGTTTCTTCATAAACTTCTAAATAAAATGATAAAATATATATAAACAGTTGAACGACAATGAATTTGACGTAATTCCACGGTTACATGGTTTTCTATCATTTTGTACAGGTGTATCAATGTAATACCAGCATTGTTACATGTTTATATTTGGTCGGGTGTTTAGGCTAGATTTGTGCAGACACCAAAGATTATAAATTTTATATTTAACATTAAAGCTTTGGTCCCCTTTTCAGCTTTACCGTTAATGTTTACAGAGTTATTGTATCTTATGTTTTGAAAATAGCTACCGGCGACGGGTCACCACTTACTCATACAAGTGTGCCAAACGACACAAATTTAGCAAAATGTCGACAGTCATTATTTTACTGAACGACTTTATTCTTGTTTTCTTGTAAGACAGATGATTCCGGTGTCAACAAAGTTAAAAAATGTACAGGACAAAAACTCAGCTATTATTGCAACGCCTATATTTCAGGAACACATTAGAGTAAGTCCTATTTTATTTTGCGATTATTTGACGCTGGATGGCGATAATCGAACGGCACATAAAAATATAATAGCTTTACTGTATCTCTTCCCGTTTGGAAGAAGATGTTGAACAAGACACCTTTCTTTGGCAAAACCAATTCGTGTTAAGGCATACGCTTGTAACTTGGTATGGAGTAATCATGGTGTTTTAAAAGTTCCATAGCGCAGACGGCTTAAACTAACATATGACATATATAACTGCATTAACATCATCAATCGATTGGTCGTTTTCATAATGCATTAATTGTGAGAAAAAGAACCCATTTTGACTCAAACCCGTACACATTCAAAATCGAAATTTCATTATAAGAGCCCAACCAAGCCGCATATGGTACACCAAGAGCCGAGCCGAGCGAGAGCCTAAGATCTATCTGTAACATGCCAGCCAAGCGGAATATGATTTAGGAAGAGCCGAGCCTAGTCAGAGTCTAAGATCTATCTGTAACATCCGAGCCGAATCGAATATGGTTTAGGAAGAGCAGAGCCGAGCCAGAGCTTGAAAATACCGCTGTTTCTCACATATAAGGCAGAAGATTGGACAATGTTTTTACTTAAAAGTCCAGCTTATAATAATTTTTGCTTGTTGAATAGAGTTTCAATCAACATCTTATATGCAGATTTAGTGTCCCGACCCTATACTTAAAATACGAATGGTTATACATCGTTGGTGTTTTGGTTGTTTGGTTTATTAACGCACGTTTTGATATATCAAAACTAATGTTTTACGGCTAGAAACAGTAAAATGACGACAAAATTATCGACCCTGTTAACAAAAGCTGATGTTTTAGATAGAATTGTTCGAAATTTTAGACGTTTGAGTCATTAAACAAATGACAATATTCAACCGTTTATTTAAGGTGCTTCGTTAATGCATCGGCAATAATTTGACATACATCTCAAATTTTTTTAATTTTTTATTATTACTGCGACTGTGAATGACCTTGTATTTTAGCATAATCGAAAACGTGTATACTAGAATTTTGCAAAAAGTTTTTCGAAAATATTAAATGTCATTAAAATTTCCTCAAACCCGTTCTGATCCATAGGCAAGTCCCAATTTCGAAAACGGCTTCTGAGTAAGCTAAAATAGATGTGTTCTAGATGTATACACAAACGTCGGCTTCACAGAAGGACTGGCAGTAACATTCAAAATATTAATAAAAATAACCTTTTTTATATCGGGATTTATAAGCATTTTACACATCCATTTTGCATACAGTTTAGCGCCTTTCGTTTGAAAATCATCAGCTTCTGCTTTCGAAATACAGTCTTGTTTACATAAGCCCATTTTACCACGCTTAGAACGTTGGAGAGGCGTTCCCACTTCAGGTATGTTCATCATTTGTTGTTCGTCGTACGTCATAGATTCATAGCCTTGAGCTTTCGAGCGATCTTGCCATAGGGTTTTGTCAACAACCCTTAGCGCATTCGATTCCAATTCTATCGTTAACCTCATTAACGCCGATTGAAAAACGAGAATGGCCAGAAGCAGCAACAACATATTCACAGCTGCTATTGTCAAGTAACTGATGGTTTCCGCAGTAAAACCTATGTAAAACGGGAATGATATTTTTTTCACTAATTTAGATACCTTTAAACCTGAAAATGAATAGTTTACCCCCAACTACATTTTGCATTGTGACGTAAGAACCAATCGTAGATCATAGTTTCATGGCATTGAACTGTCCACAGATCTTACCTCAGTGTTTTGTCAACAATCCTTACATTCGGTTGTGATTCTAGCCATAACCTCATTAGCACGATTGGAAAACAGCAATGGCCAGAAGCAACAGCAACTCTGCCTTATCCGTTATTGGCAAGTAACTGGTGGTTTCTTCAGTAAAACCTATGTAAAACAGGAATGATATTTTTTCACTAATTTGGATACCTTCACACCTGAAAATGAATAGTTTACCCCAACCACATTTTGCATTGTGATGTAAGAACCAATCGTAGGTCATAGTTTTATGGCATTGAACTGTCGACGGATGTTGCGGCAGTGTTTTGTCAGCAATCCTGAGAACACTCGGTTCCCATTCTAGCGATAACCTCATTAGCGACGATTGGAAAACAGCAATGGTCAGATTCAGCAACAACATATGCATTGTGATGTAAACACTCAATCAGTACCATACCGACTTCATATAGCCTATAACTGTTAAATTATAATAGCTTTTGTGCGAAAACAACTGTGACATTCCTAATTTCCTTCATATCTCAAATATAACTAATGATATCAACACAAAATCCATGAACTTGGACACCAGTTTTGTGCAACATTTTTTGTTTAAAATATCAGAAAAAATACCGCTTTTTATGTTGCAATCTAATAATATTATTTATACTATATATAAGAAAATTTGGATTTCGCATCAACGGAAACCAGTCTCAAGTTTTAAATATACGTTATGAAATGAAACTTGGGAGTCCATTTTTATATGATGAAACGATTCGATTTAAGCTACAAAAATAGATCACAATAAAATCCAACAACCGTCAATTGGGTTATTAAGCTAGAAGATTTTATGTACAAAATACATATCGTAGTATAATAAAGTGGCCTATGGCTAAGTGTAATGATTTTGTACGTAACAAAAAATATTTTAGATTTAATATTGCAATGGAACCATTCGGCAATATTTCAAATAATAATATAACGTATATTTATAATGTCATTATTGTGTTATATATAACATCGTTTGTACGCGACTTGAACCTTAGCCAATATATGAGCCTAATAGGTAATTTAATCGTAGCTGCACACCATAACCAAAAAGAAGTGAAACTTATGAGCACATTTACTATACATGCACACTTGTCACAGTTGTGTAACTTACGAAACTTTAGATTAAGTCGGTATTGTACTCTATATAACATTTTGAGCACAGTACATGAATTGTAGGCAAGACATAAACCTACACATGCTCGGAGCATGAGAGGAATACTATACCCATCTGAGGCTCGAACTCCATCGAGATGTCGCCGATCACCCGGCGGGTGACAGCCTTGTTCCCCCAGAGATTTCGCAACCCCAACGACCCTGCCCCACGGCTCGCCGAAGGCGCACGGAAGATTATGGCAAAATATTTATCCAAAATTAGTGGAAAATTTACAAAAACCGTTCCAAAATTGGCATACACAGAGGGACAATTTCGGCCAATTTTTTGTCAAAAGTAATTCAAAAATTTATGCTGCCTAGCAAGCTCCCTCGCAACCATGGGGAATACCTGAACCCCCAAAGCACTCGTTACCGCCTCCACTTGAACTTCGGAGCTCGCTCATGTATGCATTAACCCACTTGCATTCAGTTCAGGGCAGAAAGCTCCAGAATAATACATATATCACTATTTGAATAATTTAGATTAATTCAATTTTGGGAATGTCATACAAACTTGTAAATGGATCCTACTAAAACCTTCTTGCCCAGACTTTGGAGCATACAGAATTGAGGTAGACCGCGCACGAAACATAGATGCTTGAATCCAGCTGTACGTTGGCAGATTTAGCGCAAAGTCTGTACTAGTTGCAGTTAACGTTTCATTAGGACACGTAGCACACAATATTGCCGAAGAATCAGTGCTATTACACGGTTTGGCGGCTTCAGCAAGAAGCATAGACCGAAATTTTATTGAAGGTAATGACAGCGGGTCGTGATTATGCGTAGCTTCTGTAACGGTTACCACATTTCCATGATTTCTGGCCCGAGCTGGACAGACGAAAGCGTTTTGCTGATATTTAAGCTACCATAGCGCGTTTGTTTTACGCAGAAATACAATATATACTTAATTTTCGATTAAATATGCAATGCCATGCTTCAATATAATCCATGTGAATGACATTGCATGACAAAAACTCACCAGCAATGCCAGGTCAACTGCTATTCTAATGATTGTGCAACGGTTTTATTTATTTATAATGTATTTAGTCGCAACGCAGCTTCTTTATTAATTATGAATCATTGTCAATGCCTTTGATAAATGTAGATTTTATATAGATTGTTTTTATACCTCTAAACCCTATCATTAATCATTTCCTACAGAAGTTTTTCAATTCTATCAATAATGTATCGAAGATATTTAGTTACACATTTGCTCGCTGGAGGTTTATAACTTTCAATTGTCCAACTGGGAGTATGCATCGGAAACTTAGATTTTTTGTTTGTTTTATGAATCTAATTATGAGATAATATCGTGCCCATTAGGGGTTTGAATTAAGAAAAAGTACTATGATTCAGACAGCTGTACTTGACAAATACATTCTTCGATAGGCTGCATCTTATAGTCGCCAAGCGTTCGACTTGAACTGATGCATTGAGGATAATTCCCCACAGTGTAGCCAGGACAGAGTCGGACAGTTTCACTGCGAAAGCAATCGGAGACTTCTCGAAAGATCTGGTTGTCACAGGGTTTGCAATTGGGGATTTTACGCATACAAACAGTTTGCTGAGCAGGAACGTATGCTCGAAAAACATCGACGGCACATGGTAACCTGCCAGCTAGTGCTTTGAAACAATAACATAAGCATACCTGCGCGAGGTGCGACCTTTCAGAGGGATAGCGTATTCTCCGGGGGAAGAGGTGGTCGGTCTTTCTATGGGCTCTACCGGTCGGCGGAGGGCAGAGATCATCCTGTCGGGGTGGGATAAATTGAATAAAATCCTTTTGGGCTAAGACTTTTTCTTATTTTTTGCCAATTTTCCCCGGATTTCTACAAATTTTCCTTCGATTTTTACCATTTTCGGCCCAAGAAGATGAGGTTTGAAGGAAACAAGTTGCTCACGAACAGTTTCAAACACGACAGCGAGAACAGGAGGCACAGAGGAAACGATTTTTTCGTGAACATTTACAGTCAATGGAAAAACAACATGAGGTTCAGACGAAAACACTTTCTCGCCAAAAGTTTCAAACGCCGCAAAGACAAAAGAAGGTACAGAGTAAACGAATGTCGCACAAAGATACAAATACACCGGAAAGAGAACAGGAAGCCCAGCGAAAAAGAACAGCTCGAGAACAATCCAAATGATCGCAGTCACAACAGCAGTTGCACACAAGAGCTCAATCAGCAAAATGTAAACGGTATCGGAGAATGAGTTCAGCATCCAAAAGCATTTACAGTGTTCAAAGTGGAAGAAGTTTGTCCTTTCCGGTTGTCGATGAGGCCGGTGACACCTGTTTTGGCGCAATGGCTCACCAGTTTTTTTAAGCAAATGATAAGTATTGTTGAAGGTGAATGATCAGTTTATAAAGAGAGCTTTCCAGATATGTACTCGTCGGCCAAAGCTGAATATACTTGGTGTAGTCGGGATCGCGCAACTCCGAAACAGATTAGCAAGGAAAGCGGTATGGCTCCATCGAAGGTTCCTGAAGAGCTACAAGGCTTGTCGTAAATTGAAGAAATTATGATTGCTAGAGTCAAACCGTTTATGACGATTTTTCGAGTTCCGAATGGTAGGCAATTAGCCTACAAAGTCAATGTGATTTCATCTATACATGACGTGTGCACTTTAGTTAAATTGTTACCACTTTTTACGTCAGAATTAACGTTTTATTCATTCGTAACCAAACACGGGGACACCGAACAGCATATTTCAACGTGAGACACGATACGATCCGGAACGCTCTAATATGGTTGAAGCAGAACAACAAATGGTACAAGGATATAACGATAAATGAAGAAGCGCTGCAAAGCTTATTACGCGTTGAGTATTTCAATCCGGCGGAGCAACAGACAATCAAAATGCAAAAACGTGAACAAAAGCCAAACATTGAACACCAGGCGAGCAATAACAGGCACCAGATGAAGAATTTGGGAAACTGATTCAATAAGGTACATCCGGCTGAGCAACAGACAATCAAAGTACAAAAGAGTGAACAAAACCCAAACATAGAACACCAGGGCGAACAATGGCACCAGATGAAGAATTTGGGAAACTGATTCAATAAGGTACATCCGGCTGAGCAACAGACAATCAAAGTGCAAAAAAGTGAACAAAAGCCAAACATAGAACACCAAGGCGAGCAATAACAGCCACCAGATGAAGAATTTGGGAACCTGATTCAAAAAGGTACATCCGGCTGAGCAACAGACAATCAAAGTGCAAAAAAGTGAACAAAAGCCAAACATAGAACACCAGGCGAGCAATAACAGGCACCAGATGAAGAATTTGGGAAACTGATTCAATAAGGTACATCCGGCTGAGCAACAGACAATCAAAGTACAAAAAAGTGAACAAAACCCAAGCATAGAACACCAGGGCGAGCAATAACAGGCACCAGATAAAGAATTTGGGAAACTGATTCAATAAGGTACATCCGACTGAGCAACAGACAATCAAAGTGCAAAAATGTGAACAAAAGCCGAACATTGAATACGAAGGCGAGCAATAACAGGCACCGGATGAAGAATTTGAGAAACTGATTCAATAAGGTACATCCAGCTGAGCAACAGACAATCAAAGTGCAAAAAAGTGAACAAAAGCCAAACATAGAACACCAAGGCGAGCAATAACAGGCACCAGATGAAGAATTTGAGAAACTGATTCAACAAGGTACCTCCAGCTGAAATCAAACTGCAAAAATGTGAACAAAAGCCAAACATTGAACACCAAGGCGAGCAATAACAGGCACAAGATGAAGAATTTGGGAAACTGATTCAATAAGGTACATTTTGTTCAACCAACATAGTGTCTTGCCGAGAAAAAGGTGTTGTGGAATCAGCATTAGACGATGTTACAGTCGGACCCAAAATAATGAAGAGGTCACAGGTTGACATGTTAAATCCTGTGGATGAATATCGTACGCCGGGCTACATAACCATGTCCTTTCCATGCTTTTCCGATGGTTGTGTCGATTTCACAGTGGCAAGAAACGAGAAAGCGTCACAATATTGCAGTATTTTCGCCACCATATGAAAACGACAAAGCTGTCGAAAGAGAAGATCTGTCAACTTATGATGCCGCACGTCTGCCAGACATGCAGCAGGCAGTCTGTAACCGTTGTATTGCTCACATAAAGAGTGGTTCGAATTCACCATTTCGGACAGTAGTGTCGGGAACTGCAGGTACTGGCAAAATTTATTTGATTTGTTGTCTCCAAAAAGAATTTGGTACAAAATGTCTGACCATGGCACCTACGGAGAAGCAGCATTAAATATTGGAGATGAAACAATTTATTCCTGTCTATAAATCAATGCGAAAACGTGGAAGCTTGACGGGGGCTTCCTTAGATCTGTTGCAAAAAAAGTTCGAACAATTCGCAATGATTGTTGTTGACTGGATGAGCATGATTGGTCGTAGACAACTGTCGCGCATGAATGACCACCTGTGCCAGAGTAATCCAACACTAGCTTATATATCATTTGGCGGGTACAACATTTGCTTTCTTGGCGATTTCGGTCAACTGCCACCTGTTTTTGACAAAACCATATATTCGACTGACAGAAGAAATGACACGATGAAAGTTACCGTGCTGTACAGGGCGATTAACGTAGCAGCGGCGTTGAGTACATTTCATCGACAACAAGGTGACGCATCGTTCAGAGATGCTGTTCTCAAATTGCCGAATTGTGAAGTCACAGAAGAAGACTGTGCGTTGTTAAATTCTCGCAATTAGTAAGGTTCTTCCAGGTCCCGCATTCAGAGACATTACCAAACTGTATCCGTAGGTGGAGTCTGTTGCTGAATATAACTACGTAAAGTTGCTAGACGTGAGTACTCCAAAGCATCGAATAACGTCTTACGATTCACCAGAATATGCTCAAAACGCTAACAGTGACGACGGAAGTAGCTTTGGCTCCACATGTTGACATACTCATAGGTGCTTGAATAATGTTGACGGTGAACGTATGGACAAAAGCAGGTCTTAGCAATGAAAGTATTGGTAAAGTGCAAGATGTCGTCTTTTCACCGAATAATCCTGCAGGCAAGAGATTGGCACTGCTTGTTTTATGCGAATTTCTGGATGATAATGGCCCACCGTTTGAGGCAACACATCCGAAGCACTATTCGGTGTTTCCGCGGAAGCGGGAATTCGAATTCAACAATAAAAAATGTCAGTGAACAATTATGGTCTTAATGCTAGCATGGAGTGTCAGTGTTTGCAAGACACAGGGTCAGACATTGGACAAGACGATGGTTGATCTAGGTGAAAAAGTTTTCATGACAGGCCTGAGTTTCGTTGCTTCTTCCTAATGTCGTAAAACTTGAAGATCTGCAGCTAATTGGTGGTGTAAGTGTGAAGCTCCCAAGTTTTTTTTTGGGGGGGAGCAGGTCGGACCCTTAGGTTTCGAGAGGGGATGGGTTTATAAGCAGCTAGCGGTTTAAATCGATCCCCCTCAAAATGGGGGGCCGACCTACTCCACAACAAAACTGTGGGGTCTGACATCTATCCGTCTAAAACTGGGTTCTGTGCATAAAAACCTCTACCTAAAACTGGATGTCAGGCCGAAAACTCCCGCGTCATCAAACACGGTCAAGCATTAGAGTGCAGGAAAGTGTTATACTCTTCTCTAATGCACTCTTGGTATAACAAATTGAGCCAACTAGCGATCAGCGACACGATATTGTTTAAGCATGCAATGTTTTTTAACACAAAATTCTGTGCGACACATCTACGTAGTTTTGATCCACTTTTTTATGAAACAGTCCTTCACAAACTATTTATTTCATTTACATTTTAAGATATTGTCCGTTCAAAACATTAAAATAACTCATTGTTATTACAATCGTTCATTTATATTTATCACATCTTCGCAACCATTTAGCACGCGCTTGCTTCACCCACAATGAGGTCCATCGCCCTCGAGGACTGCTTCTAAGGCTTCAACAACGATTGACAATTTATCGCCACCGTTTTTCTTTTTGTCAAGTTTCTTCCACTTTTTATCGATTATTTTTTGCAGTTTCGATATATACTTCTAAATTGTATAAAATAGCAGTGTATAATAGATGCTGTGGAATTGAATGGTGATGAAAGCTATGCTTATAAGTTATGTCGTATAAACGAGTAAATATTATCAGCACCGGCATAGGCAGAAGCTTCTGAACGTTGGGGCACTGAATCTGCTGTGGTACAGCAGAAAAGAACTTTTCACACATAAACATGATCATAACATTTCTGGTGTACTTCAGGGAAGCGCTGACGTTGCACGGTGGGACGCCCCCATGCCCCGCTTTGCTAAGCCTCGAATTATCAGGAGTACCCTGATGAACCCTTAAAGAACAGTATGGTAGATCACGTATGAAATTGATCAAACTGTAATGTTGTAAAGTCAAAATTGAGTCAGTGCATCGTTTTTGCTCACAAACGACTAAGTTTGGTAAACATAATGGTAAGTTACGCATGAAAATGATCACCTCATGGAAGTTGATTTTCGCATTTTCAATATTTTTCCGGAAAAGAAACTTATGTTTTATCTTTTTTACTTTACTTCCGATAAAATTTCAAACATTAAATAAGTACTTAATGCGCGAAACAAAATGCTCTATATACTGCAATGTCGTAGAACGTTTTAGCACACTTATATGACGTAATTCTTCCAACAATGCATTAAGTTTCTTATTAACAATGTGATGATGACCTTATATGTACCACAATGTTCCATTTCTACTCTTTAGTTCATTGCGTTACACAATAATTGCACTAGCATGTGTGTTGCGAAATGCTAGCTGTGACTGTGGCGTGGCGTACGTTTGCACCGGCGTTGTTATTTGCTCGCTTTAAGACGTTGCTTCATCAACCAAGCAGCAGCTCCTAAATAGCTGAGTGACTATCGTGTGAGTATTGCAGCCAAATGATCCAGGCTTGATTCACCGTTGCAGTAAAAGTTTGTTCAACCCTATACGAAATACACATTATTTATTAACCGTGGAAACCTTGAAGGCGGACATAGCAGTCAACTTTTCAATTTTCAAAAAGTCAGTTTTAATGGTTTATGCATTGTTTCAACTTGAAATTGTGCGAGATATCTTTTACACAAAACGGCTTCTAAAAAATCAAAAAACACACAACAAATGTTGTTGCATATATCAGTTAAGTATTAAAACGCTTTTAAATATAACCCATATAAAATTTGAGGCCATTAATATAATACTAACATCTCGTTTATTTGGCTTTAGAGCCAATTTACACTTCCATTTCGCGTATTGCTTCGCTCCTTTCTTTTCAAATCCATACGCTTGTGCTGCTGACTTACAGCTTCGTTTACACTTGCCCATTTTACCACGTTTAACACGTTCGTGAGCTAGTTCGTCTAGTTCGTCAGGTGTATCGTCGTCATCGAAAGCATCTTCTGTCAACGCGTCTGTATTATCAAAATCCGCCGCGTCGTTTGAGTCTGCTTGAAGCGTTGATATTTTTGTTGCCAGTAGAACCACAGCAAACGTCAAAAATAGCGCCACGAATTTCATATTGATAATTATTGTCAAGTATATATATACTGAAGTTTTGTAGCAAAAAAAAGCCTGCGCCTAGAGAGACGTGAGTTTTTACTTTAGTGCCCTTTTAACCTAATAAGTATATTAATCGTTGGCTCTACCGCATGGAATATCAACTATTAGTCATTCTTCTGCTGCGAGCAACAAGCTAAAGTACTTCTATAGCAAACTGTTTTATTTTTTCAGGGGTCCCATATACTATAAAGACGAATTGAATGGTATGTCAACTGAGGTTTGAAGGTACTTTCCGGAAGTGCAAATTGTGTGCGGGCTGTATATGTGACGTTTGGGTGGAAAGCCGCCTGAGATTTTGCTTGCACTACGGTTCTAAGGTTTGCGGCTGTATTGGACAATTAAGGTCGCTCCAATTTTTAAGAGAAAGACATTTGTTTAAATTTTAAATCTATTTGAGAAACGCACATTACAGTTGAAACTTCCTGCTATATAAATCCAGAATGCCTTATTATAATGTGTAGAGGCATGCAGTGAGTGAGTGCATCTTCTTACCGACCTAGAGGTTCAACTTCCACTCCGCAAACGACTTTTTTTGCATTTTGACAAACTTTTTGTTCCGGTAAATATCTAAGCTAATGACGTATAACACTAAACGAGAAGGAATCAAAATGGCCTTGCCATGACGTTCATTTTTGTTAATGCGAAATGGGTAATTGGTGAATATCCTGATGTAAAATTGTTGATTCTCAAAAAATTAGTGGACAGAACTATAGCAACGCAGATAAATAGATAAACAGGTTTCAGATTGAAACTAAGACTCCAAATTCCTATGGCTGAAAACGTTTAGCTAATAGCTACCACAATACTAGAGATTTTGCTTCAAAAATTCATATTATCACTTTTTTAGTATTAACCAAAAATTTGTTAAAAAATTTAACGCAGAAAGTCAACAAGGGGTGCCCAATATTGCCAAGCCTTATAAAATGGATAGAGTCACACAACTTACATCGTTTCTTTTCTTATTCGGTTAGAGTCAAGCTCAACAGGGTCTTCTTTCCCAGCCGACATCGCGGTGCCCGTTCCCACCGCTGTGGTTTCGCTAGATAGTAGACAGGGAAAGTAGGAATCTCGTTAATCCTTTCATGCGCGTCACTAATTAGATGACGAGGCATTTGGCTACCTTAAGAGAGTCATAGTTACTCCCGCCGTTTATATATATCAAAGTTGTTAAAATTTAGTTTTTTCCAATGCTAAGCATTAAACTAGTTAATAGATTGGCTCCAAAACACCGCTGATACACTATTATCGACATTAAAAGGCCATTTAAGTAATTTGTCAAATATTTAGGCTTTAGAGTCGAATTTTAGAAAATTTGATAATTGGTAATTTTTATATAAATTGATAATTTACAGTTTTCAAGATACAAACTTATGAAGAAAATTAAACCGGTCAGAGCCATTGAATTTTGCGAGCCGGAAAGAACCGGGGGCGAATCCGTTTTATACATCTGAGATGCATACATTTCACAAAATTCTAGGCTGCTAAACACTTTAGATCACTATTCAGTAACTTTCGACTGCCGCTAAATTATTGAAAGTAATAAGCAAATGATGATAACAACATAAAAAACAAGCTGTAACCTACTTTACCGACTACATTAAAACACTAGAATCGCTATATTTCTAACAATACGATGGCTAAAAAAATGCTAACGTTTTCGCGGGTCAACTTTCCGTATACCCAATGGCAGCAGCATCTTGAGCATGCATAATATTTAGACAATACGCGTGGCAATCAAATTTTTGGCTACTATGCATCAACTATGAACACTTAAGTACGCATATATGTGCCAATTCTTGAGCAACATGTCATAAATATTTGTGGAACGTTAGCCGTCGTTTGTTTTAAGCTATGAACGCCGAAACTGAAGCTTGAGTCTTTTCTGTTGAAAACATCTTGCAACGCTAATGCATTATCTGTGTATAATCACATATGCTCCAAAAAGATGACTCGTGCAAGTTTCTAGTGATTTGCAACTGCGTTTACTCGGACAGAAATCAATGATCAATGAGCAATGATCGCGCTTAAATAGTTTACAATCATACTGAAAACGCTTGTAATAAACTGCAAAAGCGACTTATAATCCTTGCTGTGTATTAACCACTTTGACAATCTAGACTACAAAAAATTTCAGCAACTTTTGCTTGTTTTTGCCAAATTTTTAGCTATTTTCTCTAAAATTGTCCGCGCGCCTTTGGCCTGGAAAGGAGGGGGGGGCGATGGTGCTAAGCCTGAATGATTGGCAAGGACCCGAGAGTGGGTCAAAGGCTAAGGGGGATGGGGTGGGAATAATCGTCTCTTGTCCTCTAATGTGCATATGGCGTCAATGCTTTTGTAGTTTTGTAGAATTTTTAGTTTTGAAATTCTAAATTGTCTTATACAACAGCTCTAAGCTCATATCATATCATTCTAAGGTTTTACCACGTACTATGGGCATACGGTGGGAACAAAACTTCTATAAATTAAAGCAGATCTACTCTAATATATGGTACGAAACGGATACCGTCAGCAAAAAAATTGTAAAAAAGCCAACTCAAAGTGGCAACTCATCAGTTTTACAGTTTTATTAGAGTGTAAACCAGTTTACTCAAATCCCTACAAATTTACACAAACTTTTTAATCTACGCAAATCTAACGTTTCACATTTTGCGAACTGGTTTTTTATCTTGCTGTGAGAGATAATCAAGCAAAGCTTAGTCTTTCCGTCTAAAATTCAAGGCAGGTATGGTCGTTTAGGGCGATACTGTTAAATTTGGTTGCGTTTTTGCACAACTTCGGTAATGTAAATCGTTCTCGATATTTGTAAATAAATTTCTCTCAAATCCAAGCATTGGGCTGTGTATATCTTCGAATCTCAACCTACTCTCCGTACATCTTCACGGCGATGAAACATCTTGGACTGGCAAATTTTGGCATTTTCTTTTGTAAAATAATTTTACTTTCGCACGAAACTCGAAACCATGACTACAACATATTACCTTGACTAACATGACATTTTATAGGAATTAATGCTTATTTTCTAGAGCTAAAAGTTAGCAAAATGTTTTTAAACAATTGCAGAAACTCAATAGTTCTATCTGGTATGTGGCTAACAAACCGAAATTCAGGAATGACAAAATTTAAGAAAATACTGATTAAAATTTGAGAATGATAAATTTTTATAGAATACTAATGCCTGTATTATATAGCACCATCGACGGCGAAATTCGGGACTGAGAAAATTTATAAAATAATGCTCGTTTCACAAGACTACAGAACCGGAATTGGCTTTGCAGAAAAATATGTCCTGTTTCAAAAAAATAATTATATGCACCTTATTGATATCGAAGATTTTCATGGAAAAAGCTGCGAGACCTATCGATATTAGCAACACTTTGTAGAAAAATATGTCCTGTTTCAAAAAAATAATAACAGAATACCTTATTGATAGTGAAGATTTAATTCAGAACAACATAGCATGAAAAATAAATTCGGGGTTACCGCCCGAGAATATACCAACCAAAAACAAATAATAGAAGATATAACTGGAAATTAGAAACAGCCTCCTTGAAAGCAACTCACATTTACCGAAGAATATATATCCTTCATGAATAAAAGTCGTAAGGAAAAATCCAAACTAAATAAATTAAACGTCTCTTTTTTGTGGCTCTCTAGCCAGAAAATCGTTCTTCGATTACTGTTTAACTCAGCTCAAAGCTCAGCTGGAAATATCCATTTGTTCCAAATTCATTATGACTGAAATTCTATTCATTATTTTTCGTTTTGAAAATGGTCTATGCTTGGCACTGAAAAACATTCGAAATAAATACAACTGGTAAAATCTAAAAGTGTCTCAATTTTTGAAAATGAAATACGATATGCTGGAACTATATTCACGAGCTAGGCTGAATTGTATTAACAAGCTATGAGCATTTATGTTAAATGAGTTATTGGTCATTAATTGGTATGTATGATCGCTGAGTCTCAGCAGTAACAACAGATCTAACTAAATGTAGCACAATTTGATTCAGTTCGGCAAAGTATTACGAATAGTATGTATTATGTAGTATGGTTTACCTAAAATAATATTTTTTCGAAAATTGTCAGTACAATCTGGAGAGACCAATGGTAAACTAAATTAAATCGAAAAACTGTTTCATCACGAAATTGACCTAAACTGATCTTTTATGACCACCTCGATAGGTTAAGCACAAGTATTACACCTGCATCTTAAAAATGAAGTTTATAGGCGTTACAGCTTCTAAAACACCCAAATAAACAAGCCGAAACAGGTAAGCGTCCACACACAAACTTAAATTAAGTACCGTCGAGGTTAAGAAGTTTAAATGCTCTGCTTCCGATTTCGTAGTATTGCTGATTTTTCTCAAAACAGCCAATAAACCCCAGTGTATTACAAATCATTTCTTCAGGATAAATAGATCCGAAAATTTAATATATAAGTGAAATTGTAAAAAAATGGCCAAACTGTCTAAATTAAAAAAGATGCATATTTAATCAATTCAAACATTATATAAATTTGAAACGAATAAAAATAGATTTAGTGTTGTCGAAGCATTTACAGCAACCCACAATCAAGTGAATGCCAACCAATTGTTGAGCTGCTATATAAATAGGAAAATTTTCAACTGTTTGCTAATGATGCGTATCGTACGGGTAAGTGTCCTAATGATAATAATCTCAACATGAAATCATTAAATGTTGTTCAATTATTCAAATACCAAGTTATAGCGAATTCGTAATAGAGATATTTTGCCCCATCGGTTGGGTTATAAAAAATCTTTTACTATTGCAAGTATTTTCCGTCAAAACTATATCTATCTATAATATATAAACAATTTTTCAAAATGATGGCTGATGGCCGAAATTCCAATAGCATGATCATGATGCATATCAACATTCCTTCTTAACGATAATGTGAATAAAAAATGTTAGTTTTGGAAATAAAATATTTTTGCTTATATTACGGTTGCTTACCACAACGTTTTATATAATCATAGTCGGTATTACCAGCTCAGAAAGCAGAACGTTAAGCTATTTGGCCAAGATTGGCGAACTTACATAAATCAGAAACCACGTTATGTTATGTTAGTTTTTATTAAAACTGTTTTAGTATTAGTAGGCGGTACATTTATACTCCCATCGTAAATTCAATTCCTTCAATATATTTTTAGAACAGCTGGTTTTATTTTGTGCAATAAAACAAATTTAGCGTAAAAATATAATTATACTATTATACTAAATTGCAAGGTGTGGACAGGATAATGGTTAAAATAATTATAAATCGACGTTAAGTTGACCGGACCGATATGATATGTTGGCTTTACATTCTCCCGATGTTCAATGAGTCGATTTAATCCAGTCGAGTTGCTCTGGTTGAACTTGCTTTATTTCCGTCGGTTTTTCCTGTGTGTTTGGCGCAAATTAAACTATTCGGTCATATGGACTGCGGAATATAGCTGCTATTTAACTTTTCGGCCGTGAAACAGGCAAAATTTGTTATACATCGCAATAATAATTTATTTATAATTTATATCAATTGTTTTTTAATTTGAGCGCAAACAACACTCCAACCGTTCGCCAACCGCAATAATTGAGTTGCACTAAATTCAAGGCTGAAACAATCGATATAAAACAATCTGTGTCTGAGCAAACCCGTTTAGTATGTCGCAATAATAATTTTTTATAATTTATATCTATTTTTTTTAATTTGAGCGCAAACAACACTCCAACCGTTCGCCAACCGCAAGAATTGAGTTGCACTAAATTCAGGCGGAAACAATCGTTATAAAACTATCTGTGTCTGAGCAAACCCGTTTAGTATGTCGCAATAATAATTTATATGTTTTTTATTTTGAGCGCACACCGCATTCCAATCAAAAGCTGAATACGGTATCTTTAGCTATGTAATAAAAATTCGATTGATCAAAACTGTCTTTTCATCATCTTCTTGTACATGCTCATCAGTCGTCGACCTTCCAACTACCGTGAAAATTGGAGTAAAATAATTAATGTTGATCTAAAAATACACAAACAAAAGCTGAATACGATATCCTTAGCTATGTAATAAAAAAACCATTTGTTAACTGCCATCTAGAATCGAACGCAATAGGTCTCAACTAGGAAATCAAAACACTACTGTATTTCTGTCTAGAATAAACCAACTACACATGAAATTGCGAGACAGATTTTTCTAGACACAAAATCTTTCTAGTATACGGTTCATGAGCAGGTTTGGAATCCTGTTTTTCCTTATTTGAAATTCGAGTCATTAATGATGTGTTTATAACTGGTAAATAATTAGTTGCAGCGCTGAGACCGCTAGTTTTACAAATGTCGCTTAATATGTAAATGTTTGCGATACGTAACTAAGTAAGACTGGGAAATTCAGTGGCTTTCTATATGCAACTAGTGACAAACACTAAAATTGTACATTTTATTACCTGTTTATCGCGAGCAATAATTTGTTTACGTTAAGTTTGGCGGTTGGAAACCAAGAAAACAAACATTTTAATTAAGTTATCTCCACGAGCATATACAACAGTAACGGGCGACAATCATAACCGTTTCCTATCTGCAATCAGTCTTCCTATATAACCAACTATCGTATGCAAATGTTCTTAGCTACTTGGACGAGGAGCTGGCAGTACCAGTTTTGGCAAATCCGGTTTTGCCTTGTGTGATTATTGTCATATGAAATTGGTTAGCTAATCTAAGACTATTGATTTTGACAGTCTACGCCGCATTCTAATTTTCTGGAATATACATCGATTAAACGAAAAAGTTATAAAACAAAATATATGCAAGTTGAGATATAAAATAACTCCGCTATAAAGAGTGGAATCATTACTAAGTCAACAAAGTGCACCCGTATTTCAACATCGGACACATCCACCATGAACATCTATTAAAACTGAAGCAACCATTTTCAAGTAATATATATGATAACAGAAAAATTACACAAAATTTACCAAAAGCACAGGCTTTTTTTTCCCTGCGAAAAAGGTTGTTGCTTATTTATTTTGAAAACTTTCTATCCAATGATGTATATATTTTATGAATGTTCGAATCAAATTATACCAACCAATGTAAACTTATAAATAACAGAAACTCAACAGACAAAATGCGGTTAAATAGGGTTATCATACCGTTATGGTCTCATTAAAGGCTTATTCGGCTTATATCATTACTGGAAGTATCTTGGTTTATGAGACATACCTTGGAAAAATTTTAACGCCTTATGTATGCCACTTTTGCTGGGTTATAAATTACGTCTAAATCTGAACTGATTTTAACCCGAAATAAGGTATTTGTTCAACCCCTGCTTGCAAACAAAAGAAGATACAAGCAAATAATTTTCCTTGTATGTGACATTCCATGATGACATTGAATGGCAAAAGATTTAGGAAATCTCGCCAATCCGTTTTCGAGATAATAGCTGTGCATAAACATTATGTTCTGTTAATGTATATTGCAGCTAGGAGTACTTTAGCACCAAGAAAATCTACATTAGGATAAATTTATTCAGTAATAAATGAAAAACTACCTTTTGCTAAATATCCGTTGTCTGCAGAATAAGCAGCCGTCATCGATAGCAATTCAAAACGTCCTGCTATGATATAGTTCCCATGTTGATACTTGTCGTAAAGATCAAAAAGGGATTATATTTTTATTTAAATTGTCTGCATACCCCTATGGAAAACACCCAGCAGTAACTTTACGCAAAAACTTTTCCGAATACTTTTCTATTTTATGTTATTATTAATGTTAAGATTTCCGACATTTAAATCGATACTAATCTACGTTTTCGTTTTAAAATAACAACAAGGCTACGTCACGGACATATAGTTTTATGACGTTACAACAATACCAGTAAAACTAATATATCCATAGTGTTCTCATGAACGTGAACATATATGTCCCTGCAAAGCCGCGCGTTGCACTGATCTCATTACGAGTATCGATACGATCAGCTGTTTAAAAGCGTTTAATTTAAGGCCAAAATGGCAGCATAATTTTTTATCGTATATAACGTGAAGTTTGGTGTTTTGTTGCATCCATGCAATTTTCCCAAAAACCTTTGGTCATCTAGTGGTTATGATTATTACAACATTTAGTGTGGATATTGTTTTGTCGCATCCGCTACGCAATGCCGACGACAATAAAACGAATTTTAATATACTCCTTGGTGAGGACATGACTAGTACTTAAACTTAGTACAGAAAAAGTAGTACTAATCATTACTACATACTCGTCAAATTAAATATTGTTTTGTTCTGTCGTTTACGCTTCGACTGAGTTTTCGGATTTCGTTATCAATTACATCGCAATGAACGTCCCGCCAACCTTATGGTTTATTAACATTTGTATTATATTTGCAACCAGACTCTAATGCGTAAACCCAGCCTATTAATTTAAAGCTCGAATTAATTTGTATATAATGCAACGTTTGCCAAATGGTAGCCAGTGCCAGAAATTGAAATTGAATGCATATTGTGGCAATTTGTCGTTGAGTTTCTGTTATTTATAAGTTTACATTGGTTGGTATAATTTGATTCGAACATTCATAAAATATATACATCATTGGATAGAAAGTTTTCAAAATAAATAAGCAACAACCTTTTTCGCAGGGAAAAGCCTGTGCTTTTGGTAAATTTTGTGTAATTTTTCTGTTATCATATATTACTTGAAAATGGTTGCTTCAGTTTTAATAGATGTTCATGGTGGATGTGTCTGATGTTGAAATACGGGTGCATTTGTTGACTTAGTAATGATTCCACCCTTTATAGCGGAGTTATTTTATATCTCAACTTGCATATATTTTGTTTTATAACTTTTCGTTTAATCGATGTATATTCCAGAAAATTAGAATGCGGCGTAGACTGTCAAAATCAATAGTCTTCGATTAGCTAACCAATTTCATATGACAATAATCACACAAGGCAAAACCGGATTTGCCAAAACTGGTACTGCCAGCTCCTAGTCCACAAGTCACTCAGACACTTCATACGATAGTTGGTTATATAGGAAGACTGATTGCAGATAGGAAACGGTTATGATTGTCGCCCGTTACTGTTGTATATGCTCGTGGAGATAACTTAATTAAAATGTTTGTTTTCTTGGTTTCCAACCGCCAAACTTAACGTAAACAAATTATTGCTCGCGATAAACAGGTAATAAAATGTACAATTTTAGTGTTTGTCACTAATTGCATATAGAAAGCCACTGAATTTCCCAGTCTTACTTAGTTACGTATCGCAAACATTTACATATTAAGCGACATTTGTAAAACTAGCGGTCTCAGCGCTGCAACTAATTATTTACCAGTTATAAACACATCATTAATGACTCGAATTTCAAATAAGGAAAAACAGGATTCCAAACCTGCTCATGAACCGTATACTAGAAAGATTTTGTGTAAGATCTGTCTCGCAATTTCATGTGTAGTTGGTTTTGCTATCTAACAGAAAATACAGTAGTGTTTTGATTTCCTAGTTGAGACCTATTGCGTTCGATACAATGCATTTTTAGTAGCTAAGGATATCGTCTACAGCTTTTGTTTGTGTATTTTTAATCAACATTAATTATTTACTCCAATTTTCACGGTAGTTGGAAGGTCGACGAGTAATGACAGTGTACAAAGAATAAATAAAGACAGTTTTGATCAATCGAATTTTTATTACATAGCTAAAGATACCAGTATTGCAGCTTTTAATTGGAATGCGGTGTGTCGCTCAAAATAAAAAAACATATAAATTATTATTCAATTACTAAACAGGTTTGCTCAGACACAGATAGTTTTATAGACGATTGTTTTTCACCTGGATTTAGTCGTTTCAATTCTTGTCCGTTGGCGAAAGTGATTTTTGCAAAGTGTTGTTTGCGCTCAATTAAAAAAAATAATATAAATTATAAAAAAAATTATTATTGCGACATACTAAACGGGTTTGCTCAGACACAGATTGTTTTATATCGATTGTTTCAGCCTTAAAAATTAGTGCAACTCAATTCTTGCGGTTGGCAAACGGGCTTTTCAAAATATTGTTTCACGAATTGAAAAAAATTGATATAAATTATAAAATGATTATTATTGCGATGTATAACAAATTTTGCCTGTTTCACGCGGCCGAAGCGGATGGCGGCTATATTTGCCGCAGTCCCGAAATGGTTTTGAGTTGCGCCCAGCGCCGGCAAAAAAAACCGACGGAGCAACAAGTTCGACCGGAGCGACTCGACTGGATTAAATCGACTCATTGAACATCGGGAAAATGTAAACCGACGTGTCGTGTCGGCTCCGTCGACTTAACGTCAATTTATAATTATTTTAACCATTATCCCTTGTCCCACACCTTGCAATTTAGTATAATAGTATAATTATATTTTTACACTAAATTTGTTTATACAAAACAACTGTTCTAAAAATATCTCGGAAGGAAAAATCGGAATTATAAATGTTACCGCCCTACTAATACTAAAAACAGTTTTTAAAAACTAACATAACGTGGTTTCTAGATTTATGTAAGTTCGCCACTCTCGCCAAATAGCTTAACGTTATCTTCTAGCTAGATTAATTACCGACTATGATCTAGGCCGACCGTAATATAAGCAAAAACTTGTTCCAAAACTGTCACATTATAGTCGTTAGGAGGAAGAGTGTTGCAGAATACATCATGATCATGTGAGAATTTCCACATACGCATCATTTTTGAAAAATTGTATATTCGTGGGGTGGGGAAATATCAGTTTTTAACAGAAAATACTTGCAATAGTAAAAGATTTTTTATAGCTAACAATGCACAAATGTGTGTGAGTGTGTGTGTGAACAACATTTAATGATTTCATGTTGAGATTATTATCATTCCAACACTTTTGCCCTACGATACGCGTCGTACAAACAGTTGAAAATTTTCCTATTTATATCAGCGATACG
>JASANE010018195.1:0-22211 GCA_030248225.1 Trileptium ribeirensis
GGATAAGGTGTTGACCTGGAGGCAACCGCCAGCATAGCCAGTAATTGAGCGTAAATAAGGATCCGTGCTAGGCTCCCAGTTGAGAATTCAGAGCATTTGGTCCCTGAGCATGTCCTTTTCTATGCAATTGACAATCTATTTCAAAACCGCTCCTCCATGATGCGTAGACACGGTAGGGAGCTTTAATGATTTGCATCAAATAGTTTACGGCCTGCAGCAAATTGGCACTTCACGACATCACCGCATTTTCGAACGACCTATAAAAGACTATAGAGCCTCTTTTGATTCGTGCTCCACCCGTGCTCGCTTTCGAGTTAGGAACATGAGTTGAGCTCACATTGTAGGATAAAACGTGGATGGCTCCAGGTCACACGGCTTAAAGACCCACTTGTTGGGGAATAAAAGAATCTTCTGACCCAGAACGGACGTAGTCATTTGCACGCAAAGAGTTGTTCCAAAGGTATAAAGAATAGAACCCCTGACGCTAGCTCCGAAACTTGAGCTCCTGCCCTAAGCTTCGTTTTCATTCAGCGAAAATTCAACTACATAACCTCAAAAGCAGACGGGTCTCATGCCGTGAAGAAACGGTAGAGCACTCCGTCATGAACTTTTAATAACAAAATAACTATCGAGGAGTCGAGGCGGCTGCTCCACAGGGAGTGATTCACGACCTTTCGTCCGTTATATTCCCCTACTTTTCACGGTTTTAGTAATCTTACTGTTCTAACCAAACAGGGGTACCCGAAGTATTTTAAATGCAACTTCTCACAGTTTTTTTGTTTTTTTTATGTCAAATTAGGCAGTTTGGTTGAGGGGTGCGGCAGCACTTGCGCCGTAATTGTGCTTGCAAATGACTGCGGACCCTCACTTGGATCGAAGGAACTCGGAGGAGTGAACCACGAAATTGTGAAGTGAGACGGAGTCAGCTGCGACGTTCGTTTGGCTTGAATCTAATTAAAATCACTCGGAACCGCAGCCCTTAGTCGAGCCACTACCATGAGGAATTTACAAAGTAGTTGTCTTTCCAATCTTTTTCGTTTAAACAAATTCATAGGCACGGACCCTCACCCCGTGTAGACACGGTGGGTCCTCGTCATACCAATCCGTTGTTATATCAAATCACAAATCCCGAAAAGTTTCTAGGCCGCCAACGTTGCTCAATACTCGGGAGACGCGGCAGTGTCTCCCCTTTTGACAAAGACCCGCGTTTTCAATCTGACCCTGGCGCAAGCACATTTTTGATTATAAACCGCCGTCGCAGGAGGTTCGCCGCTGACATCCGGACTCCAAAGGAGCGTGGAGTAAAAGAATTTAGTACAAGCAGATGTTGAACAACGGAGATATTGTTTGTGTGAGTGCCCAAGCAGTCGCCAAGAGATTTGTAAGGGAGTGATTGCGGGGTGCTGGCCAGGATCAATGCATGTCAAACAGAGATAAATTTCTAGGGCGCTCCGAGCTGATTTTTTTGCAAGTCCTATATCGGGGAGTTACACTGAGTGGATTTCACATCATCTATTAGGTACATAAAGAGTGCCCTGCGAGGTACCCGCATGTTTTGTTGTACATAGATTGTGGTTGTTTATTCGAATGCGATAACTTGTCTTTAACTCAATAAAGTGTTAGGGTGTTGAATTCATATTTGACGATATGTGTTTAGAGTAGTGATCAAATCAACGTTCTAAAGTAAAAGTCGAAAGCGAACCTTTAAAGCTAAAATTTAACCCAGGTAACTTCGATTGTGATTAGGTCAAGTAAACCTCATCTAAATCGGCCAGGAAACTTCGTGAGCCGTTTAGGCGTCGCCGCAGGGGCGAATGGCAAAACCAACATTTTGTTTAGCTCCAAAACTTATAAGTAGGCTAGTTTGGTTGGTGCCTGGCTTTAGACAAATTTATTCGCACTAGATAAGGAGCCTGGAGATCAGTCTCCAGGTGTTCCCTGAGCTATCAGTTCAGCAGGAAACTTCTTGCTGAACCAACCAAATTTATTGTCGGATATAGGCTCCCGTGTACCAGACTAAAACATGGAATCTCACCTCCATTAAGGATTTAAATAGAACTGAGGGAAAGGCGACTTAGCCTTATTACCTGTAAGCAGGCTTAAGGGTTGACTCTCCCTCAGGGGGACCTTCATACAACTAGATACGTGGGTCAATATAGGGGCCAGGCCGAACACCCTGGGAAACCCGCCGGCAACCTACTAAGCTAAGCGGTTCCCCTAGGTCATCTAGAAGATCACCGGGGAGTCGTGGAAACCGGGGCTGTCCGGGCGCCACACCAACGAAAATGGTGGTGCAGCTGGGATCCCCTAGGGCCAGAACTGGTCATAGTGCAATGAAGGTCGCAGGTTATGATTTTGAGTTCTGAATCCGATCTGCACGTACAACTTATATGTAAAAGATTTTTATTTAGGCCTTCTATGAATTTGAAGACAAGAGAATGCTGTCGATATTGCTGGGTCGTAGGACGCCTGCGTGTGAATCTAAAGGCATGAGGTCCATGCGTCGTAGCTAGCCCCTGTCCAAATTTTCGGTCAACTGTATTTCGTCTAGCATCACCAATAAGCTTGAATGAAAAATTTGTCATTTGAATTGATGATCGTACTACAACGTCAGATTCTACTGCAATCTTGCTGAACCAATTTTCCACCGGTGCCTCTCATATCCACTTGTGTAACCACAACCAGTGTAGCTGTTGGTTTGCAGCCTACGTGGTACTGGGGGTGTTCAGAACCAGTGTAGGTTACACACAGCGGGTTACTACAAGATACACCAGTGCGGCCGCCAATGGCTATTTTACCTTATGAGTTTATTCCTATGGCCTAAATGTATAACACTAATGCAGATATATTATTTCACTCACTACCATAAATTACTAATTCTACATACAAAATATTACTTACTAGCTCGTTATGTAACAGCCCGGCTTTTTATACTGGCCTAAATAGGGAACAAATGTAAAGTAATGGGCGATCGGATACCGGAGGAGCGTGATCGTAACGGTGATGTGCGTGTAATAATTAATTGTTGAAGTGAAATAAAATTGCGTCATTCTTATAATATATTGACATAATCACGCCCCACAATCCCGAAGTGCGCGGGGTGATTTCGCACTACACTGAACTACGCATGTTACCAGATTGCGGTATCCGGTCGACCCTACGTAAGTGAAAACGTATAAATGCATTGTGTATTATTGTTGAACATTGCTATGTTATATATATGGTAATTTTGTATTCTGGAGAAGCAGGTCCGTACTCAGATGAACCGGGGACGTTGGGCAAAACTTTTCATGCCTATTCAGTGACTTTGGCGATTTTGGTGCCCCCCGGCTGATCCCGGTACGCACGCCGAAAAGCGACAATTTAATGAACATGTCGTATGAAAAGTAACATATTTTGGACGGGTCGGGTCATGGCGCGGAAATTTTACTCACTCATCCTAATTTATGGAAAGACTTGTCCTGACACGTAGGTGTGATGATCATCTGTTGCACTCATAACTTTGTAGCATTAAGCATAGGATGAGAAACTGAACAGTTGGGGAAATCGAAGACGACAAAAAGGAACATCTTAATGTGTTAATATATATCCGCAAGTTTCGGATTTCCCTTATAAAATGGGCAACCTAGGCCTACCGAATTATCATTAGGGGCTCCTAAGGTCTCAAAAATCAATCATATGGGCAACCTATCCCTCACCCGTAAGTACTTAAGAACCCCAACCAAGCGTTCAAACATCAAAATTTTAAGGCCTCGAATCACCACGAATACAACCAAAACTCCCCAATTTTTGGACCCCACACTTCCAAGGGATCTCATACTAACCATTGCATCATAAACCGGGGCCCCAACCCCCACGGACTCGCCGCAGAGCTCAATGACCCTCGCCGGATGCTGAAATTTTTTTCCTCTTTCTTCTAAAACGGCCTCTAACAGGCCTCCTATGAATCTACATTAAAATTTCCATTTTCTCCAGTAGGCGACTAGCCAGGGCATGGACATAATCCCGCCCGCGGCCCCCTATTCCTCTCCGTTCTCTACATATGAACAAAACCTTGCTTGGCGTCACATTTTATTTAGCGCGCCTTGGCGCTGATATATCCTATCATTATTGGAACCTTTTGGTTGTTTATCGGTAGCTAGCGCCACTCAGATAATGAGCCATGTTTAGTGGCATTAATGTACGTGACCAAGAGGCTGCATTTTATGTTTTTGCAGCGATGTGTCTTGTACAGGTATTTTTGTGTTTTAGATATAGGCAACGTTTGTAGTGCTCATCATTTTCATTCTGTTATGTATATGTATCTGTTACGTCTTGTTCTCGGAGATTTTAAATTTCAAATTTTCAAAATTTTAGGGGCTAGCCAACGAAGAGCGGTACAACATGGGCAGCTGGGCAGTATAAAGGGCTGAGCCCGATTTAGCGTCGGGACCAGTCGAGGTTTCATTTTTATTGTTTGGCGGTTGTCGCCAATATTTATCTATTCTCTGCCCATTTAGTTCGCTATGCTTCGCGCATTGTTTCTCGTCTTTGTTTTACCCAGGTGGGCTCTTCCCACGCAGCTCCGGGGGTGAGTGCCACCTGGTTTTCGCTCTTCGTTCCTTTCGATCACGCATGGGCAGCCTTTTCAGGCTTTGGAGTGTAGAAAAGATGCTCCGTGCGCCTGTAAAGGTCGTGCCGCGACAACATTTTAGAAAATGGCAAAATTACTCGCTAAAATTTCGCCCCGCCACGTACTCGTCTGGTTCCCAGTTTGTCAAGCCGTTTTTGGTGTTTTCTCGTAGGTTGGATAAACGTATGGTTTTTGGCAAAATCTAGTGTTGTATGTCTCAAGGAAAAACGTTACTTTGGCTTGATAAAAAAGGGAAATAAGTTTATTACTCGGGCTCGAAATTTTATCGGGGTGTTAGAAAGACTGAGCTCAATAAGAAAATCCCAATTCTGGAGGCAGTGGCGATCACCGTCGCGATTTTATAGTACCTAAGTTTTTCACGAGCTTTCAAGGTAAGTTTAGTCGATGTAATTTTTAGGGGATCACTTTAAGCGACGGTGACGCGTGGCTGGTTCCAATCGTAAGGAAAATTTAGATTAGCCAGGAGCAAATTTTTGGCTAGCTGGGAATGGAATTTTATACTGAATAATTGTAAACACGGGACGTACTCATTTGCATGAGGAATCGGAATTTTTTGTGTTTCCGTTTCCCGTACAACGCTTGACCTTCGCTATACCGGGTTCCCCTCCCAAGTAAAATTACTGGTCAATGAAGGAATATAACGATGCAAATGACTACGGATCTGGTAGAGCAATATTGCAGACTTGAAGCGTTAGCGAAATCTGAAAATCAAGAAACGGATGGGGTCGGCTGTGGGCGTTGATGAACCAGGTTGCTTGAAATTTAGTTAGGACGTACGTTCTCTGACCGTGCCTCTACGGTAGAGAGCTGCTTCGGGATTACATTTTAATGTAGGATAATGAGGAAGGCAGGCAACGCCGCCCTCTGTTCAAGAGACGCGGTATTGGCTTCCTGTTCTCAACTGTATTAGTAGTCTTGCGCTCGGTGTTGCAGAGTGTGGCCCACTCGTAATTGTGCCTTCAATCAGTAAACAGCTGACGTGGCTGTCCTTACTTTGCCGAGACCAGGTGTCCCTTCAATTTAGAGAATGAAATGCGGGTTTGTTAATAAAGTCCGTGAAATCAATTCGATACGTTCAACGATTAAAAGTTCCGGAAAATTCAACGTTGGTTCTGCAGCGTTTTGGAAAAGCATGCGAATTTCTATTATAATACAGATGTCATCCTGGCGCCCTGTGCGGTGCCTAGCATTAGTGCGATGCGTGTGATCAAACTGCACCAATATTATGTAATTTTGAAGCGCATTTTAAATAGTAAACCCTACTGGCATTTAATTGATATATAAGCGATACATAAAGCTTGGTTGAAATTTGATAATAAGCTTAAGTCGTACGCGCTAGGACAACTCGTAGGCACGACGCTTGGGCTAAATGAGGTGCTAATGTAAGAATAGTTGGTGGGCGAGAGGTCTACCATGGCAAAGCAAATCCCGGCAAACCTTTAACGGTGTAGGGTATCATTAGGTCTTGTTCACTGAGTACTCAGAATTCCATTTAACTCTCTGGAAAAAGGGAGGGTCCTGGGGGCAGCTCCCCAGCGTCCCACCGGTACTTACCCTCACACGATAATCAGAAATCGGTCCCTGAGGGAAAGGTTTAACTAAGGGATCGCGTTTGAGATAATAAGACATGAATAAACCGGGGGCCAAATAATTTTAGGTAAGGAGGGAAAAGCGGGTCAGCCTGACTACCTGCGAGCAGGCCTAAGGGTTGATTCCTCCTCAGGGGTCCTTCGTGTCACTAGGAACGTGGACCCATATAGAGGCCAGGCCGAACACCCTGGTAAACCCACCGATGGCCTGCCAAGCTAAGCGATTCCCTTAGGTCGTCTAGTAGACCATCGGGGAGTCGTGGAAGCCGGGGTTGTCCGGGCACCACACCAAGAAATATAGTGGTCCAGCTGGGATCCCTTAGGGCCAGGACTGGTCCTAGTACAAATAGTTTTGGGGGCTACGCCGTGAGACGTACGTCAATAAAATTGTTGGGATTATTAGGCGTTGGACCTCTCGCACGGGTGCGAGTTCTTCCGGTACCCCGCGGTTGGACATGAGGTAGAGAAGTGTTCATGTTAAGTAAGTGCGTTTTGTCTGAATATTCGCCTTGCACAGCGACGTTGAATATACGGGGTGCGTGTAGGCATAAATTGATGCAATCACAGTCAGCTCATGCAGTCCAGGAGTTATGGGGGGATTTATTTGCATTTCTTTATAAATCGAGTACACTTTTATCTACCTGGTACTGCTGGGTTTGGTGTTTGAGTTTGAGGTTCTAAAATTTGGGGCACCACTCGAGACCACGTGACCTGGCAAAGAGAATTGACCTGCAACCTAAAGAGTGTCGAGAAGCAGTGGAATGTGATGGACTAGTGAGGCTCGGGTCAAACCGTTGTATCTGCGTTTAACGTGTTTATATCAGTGGGGTCGAAATTATTTTCAGGAAACGTGCATGACTAGTCGTTATACTGAAATACGCAGCTATGTAAGGAATGATAACGTGCACTACTGGAGTGCTTAATATTATCAATAACATTTAATACTGATTGAACGCTGATCTGGTTTGTACTGAATTGTACTGGTTCAACGAA
Organism: Trileptium ribeirensis; assembly: GCA_030248225.1. NCBI lineage: Eukaryota > Metazoa > Nematoda > Enoplea > Enoplida > Thoracostomopsidae > Trileptium > Trileptium ribeirensis. Next base: position 7,216 of record JASANE010018195.1, read on the forward strand.
TAGTGGACGGGTCGTCTAGTGTTATCGACACCATAGTGGAGTCCGAACTGCTTGGCCTGTCTAATTGGCAGACAATCAACCGTAATATCCTCGGGACCGCGGTACGTTATTGTCATTGAACTGTTTCTGTTTCGCACTTGCTTTTGACATTGCAGTTTATCGGTCGCGATATCGACAATCTTAAATTGGTAAACGCTATCATTTTACAGAAAGTGTGATTTTGAGAGCGTGTTTATCAGTTACCGCAATAATTTGGTAATATTATCGATATTATCGTTATTGGTACGAAATCCGGCAAGGCTAGTGTACTTGAATTGGAGTCATGGCGACGTTGAAGTACTTATTTGGCTAACACTGAACTCTGTGCTCTTTACCAATCAGACTTTTAGACGGCATCTATCGTCAACAATTCATCCTTGTTGCCTGGTAATGTGGCGACTAACATTGGCCGCAAGTGTTTTACGCTTCGTGATCGATCGATATCGTAACTGTTCCGCTGAACGCATCTGAGGCAATAATCGAGCCACCACTATCGTGCTTCCGGTCTTCGAAAATCCTCGTGCGACTACCTGGCAGCCAGCGTCGACGAACCAACGTAGAAGTAACGACGGAATACGATTGTGACACTGAGGACATTGCTTGATATCTTGCCAACCGAGTATATGGTCAGTATCTGTTATTAATGTACCATAGTTGTACATTTTGTATGTCAATTCATAGTGAGCTATATACATCAAGGTTTAAGGTCTAGTGCCTACAAGAAGTTGTAATCACTGTGACCTGTTGGAGCGTTTGCAACTGTATATTCGATCTCATTACTCTTATATCGTACGTACATCCTGAGCCGAGATTTGGTCAACATTACTAACTATAGCTAATAGCAATAGTCGGAGGTCTCAGTATAACCGATAAATTGGGAATCAGCCCCGTGTTAATCTTCTGGTACATTAGAACCACCGAGACTTTCTGACAAACAACCTAAATTTTAAAGCCTTTGTGTGTCGAAATCGGGAATTGCACGGTATAAATTGCAATTTTTACCGAAACGAATCAGAAGGGTCTACTGAGACCGTTTTGGCAGGAATAGGTAACGGTAGAAAGCCGACTACTGGCAACAAGAACAGCTGAGCGACGCTAAAAGTTTACACAACCAGTTGCATACTTAAGGAATAGGTACATGAGTATTGTAGTGAATTTGAAGCTTGCGCGAAGGTAGAAATTTCCGCTGTTAAAGTAAACACATATAGCCAATTACACATTTAACATCCGTGCTCAGGTCAGGTCTGAAACACGGACGCCCTACAGCTTATAACAAGTAAGGGTTATCAGTAATTCGGAATTCAAAATATATCATTGCCAGCGAGCGCAAATAGAGCGCCGATTAGCGGCACATCAGGAGCGAATAACGTGGGAGGTGGCACGACCACCAGTGCTGGTAGTACAAACGGACCAAGCTCTACCGAGGGGACCCATTAGTAGCAGTCCTACATTAGCTGATGGAACGGGCAACGACAACAGTACCAATTATACAAGTACGCGACATTCCACCGTGTTCAGGAGCTGACGGACAAGACCTCGAGGCCTGGTTGGCTTACGATAATCTGACGGATGCGAATGGATGGACGTTGGACCAGAAACTTATATGCTTCCCTACTGTGTTGAAAGGCGAGGCGCTTAAAATTTACGAAAGCTTTGCCGATTGTCAAAAACAAACGTACAAAGCCCTTTGTTACAACATGCGTTTCATTTACTCATCGTCGCAACGGGACGAGGACGCATTAATCACGCTACGCATGCGCATACAGGGAGACGGAGAATCGGTTGCCTTGTACGGGCTAGACCTTCAGAACCTGGTGGGCAAAGCATTTCCGGAGGTCGATGGTGAACAGCGTGACGCATTGCTACAAAAGTTTCTGCGACAAGAACTAAGGAAAGAACTAAAATCTGGCGTAATAGGGAAAACCTATCCATCGTTTAAACACATGATGGATAAGCTTAAGTATAAGAAGGACGCCCTTGTTGCGTCCCAAAGGAAGGTGATTGGAGTACCGGTTCGCAAAAGCAGCCGGTCTAAAACAGTCAACTACATGACACAAGAAGGTGAAAATAACCAACCAGTAGATCAAATACGCGAGGCTCTAGACGAAAATAAGCGCACCACAGCCGGCAGCGATGCCACTATTGCCCGACTCATCGATCTACTAGACAAACGAACTGAGCAGCATCAAATAAACACAATGATGCAGAATAGTGGAACACCGCAGGTAGGCGTAAATGCAATACCATCAGCAACACCAGTAGGGAATCAAAGCTTTCGGTGTGGCTTACTACGACATTTCACGCGGGAATGCCCGTACTTTCGAATGGACGTGTACGATCCATTACAAAAATGAGTACACGCGATTAACCACGCGGAGTGAGCCACCTTACATGCCAAATGCGCAAATGCCGATCGCTAGTGGATACCCTAGTGATCCACCGCCGTACAGTAGCGCAGCTCCACAGCATAACGGACGCCCACGGTATCGAGCAGCTGAACATAGAGGAAGAGGGCGATATTCACGGCGTGAAGATTGGAATAATCAGCAGGGATATACAGGCTATGGACAACAAGGATACAATCATCCTGCAATGCTTACCGCGCAGAGTATAATAACAGGTTCCGTGGTCGAAGTACAAACGGCTATAGCTGCCACAACAACAGTTATCACGCTGGTCTTGGAGGACGTTATGCCGGTCCATGTCAATCGCTATCAGCCGAAGCAGCACCGTTTCGCCCGCGCACGCCCAGCAATGGCTGGAACAATGCAAACCAACTAGGAGCAGTGCCTCGCAGTCGACTTTCACAGGCACCTATGAATAACTTAGAGCGAACTGATCGCCGCAGTGCAGGAGTGATGGCGGTAACTCGAACTGCCTACCCTGAGCAAGAGCACCGTTTAGATGTTATGCGACATGAAATGTCTACACTAAAGGAACGCGCAGGAGCTGGCCTAGGCACACGTTCGGCACAAGAAAATACAATGTTACCCGATGACGGAGCAGCCTATGAGCATGATGACATGAACTTTGACACGGAACACGAATGTACAGATGAATTTGAACTGGAACCAACCCCATGCCAAGTAAACTCGCTATAATGAAACAGAAATACACCCCGATTATTGTCACAAGTGAACGGGTCGTGGCATGACAACGGAGAACATAATACGTACAATAGAGAACCTAATGCATTCCACGGAACACATGATGCGTCCAACGGAGAACCTGATGTAGTTGAAGCAGAACTAATTGACGACCGAGAAGTAGGGCGTAAATAGATACAAGATGAACCAAAGCACAAACGGTGCTCGGTTTCATCGTTTCCGACCCCTGGCGCGCAGTCGGTGACCCGCAATCTTGTAAATAATAGTTGGCCAACTGATCTGTTTGTATATCCCAATAAGAAGTCAGCGCGAAGTGATGATGAGTACCGAGATACCGAGAGGAGTGAGAGGAGAGGAAGAGTTGAGGAACTTATTGAACCAAAGGAACCTAACGTATCTGAAATGCCAAGTGAGAGATATGGGAGATGGCAGTTCGGACTTCGGGGGCCGATTAATAGGGCATCCGTGTCTGGCAATGATCCCAAAGCTGGCACGTGTAACCCATCTCAGGCGGTTGGATATCGGATGAAACCTAATGGATCTAAGGAGGCGGGACCTAAGGGACTAATGGATGAAATGGAACCTAAAGACACGCCGTTCGGACTACGGGGGCCGATTAATAGGGGTCGCGTGTCTGGTAGTGGCTTTAAAGCCGGCACGGTTACACTTTGTGAACCACCAAATTTTCCTGAAAACGGTTAATGGTCGAGGGCGATGGAGATGTATACCTAGCCTTATTCAAAATTGTATGTGTGTAGTATGGTGTAATTGTATGAATGATATTGCTGATATTGTTGATTCAAGGTTGATGTGAGCGCGGAACCAGAAGAACTGCCAGAGGAACTAGTGACCTTAATGGAACCTAATAGTGAACTTGCGGAACTAGAGAATCATGTGAAGTTAACGGAACCTAACCTAATGGATATGGAGGAACTGAATGGAATACCGAGGAACCTAATGGAACAGAACCGAGAACTAAGCGAACTAAGTGAACCAAAGAACCTAGCGGATGCATCCTATTGAACTAAACTGACTTCCACAAATTTAGGACGGCCGTGTGAGGCCCCTGTAGCTTTTAAACCGACCGGGGAAGACCGCTCGTGGACACTGGTCATGTGCGAAGAAGACCTCCAGAACCCGGGTCATTCTGATTGTCCTAGCTCCGTTCAAAATTCTAAAGCTTATGTGTATCCTAGTATCTTTCAACTGGCCGGGGAAGACCGCTCGTGGACACTGGCCATGTGAGATGGAAGACTGCGGTATTGGTTTGTCGTTAAACAGCCAACCCAACCGGCAGATGAGTGTGTGTGTGTGGCCGACTGCGATCAGGTAGGAGCCAGTATGTCCGAATTGTGTGTAGAACAGGAGGGGGAAGCTGTGCAACGTGTGCGTGAAAATGGTTTCGGACCACATGGAGGCGAAATGATGCCGAGTTCCGAGGGTATTATGGGTAATGAAGATCATGATAGCCGAGCTAAATTATGCGGAACCAATGAACTCAACAATACTGAATTGAAACCTGGTGAATTTGGAGAGAGAAAAGCTGAGGAGAAAGAACCAGAGGTAACAAGCAGGAGCTCGAAAGTTATGATTGTGACGCCCTGAGCAAGTGAAACACTAGAAAACGCCCAAGGAATTAACCAAGCAGGATACCGACATCAAGAAATTAAAGCAAGAATCATAACATGCCAACTGAGTGCAGAGAAAGCAATTGAACTCTGAATCAGTCCGACCGGATCGCCCAATTTGATAAAACTGATCAAACAGGCATTATTAACATCTGGGTCATTGGGAAACATACATACTTTCGGCCGAGTTAGTATGGGTCCCATGGTCGACAACACCAAAACCAATGTAATAGTAAAAGACAGACGAAGGTTCATACGAACGACTAAACAGCACCGGTTCGATAACACGCTGAGGTAGCTGTTCGCACTAAATACCCCGACGAAACAGTAGAGCCTCTAATTCTGTAAGGATTACCCGACGAAGAACGGGTAGTGATGCTGAGGCCAGATTCAGTATTCGTACCGGCAATCAAACCGGAAGGCCATGGGAAGTTTCCTCATTATATTCTCGCGCTACCCAAGCTACGTTTTGGAGACAATCACGCGCCAGTAAGAACATTTTTTATGGAATGTTTATAGCTGTGTCGGAGCGGATTTGCCACACTCATCAATTGCTCAGAGCTCGAGCGGCTTAGACGGCCCAAATCGACCGACGGCGTGATGCTGCCGTTTGTCCGGGTTGTTAGGGTTCGCAACGCCGTTCCTGCACAGTATGCCAGGGATAAATGTCAGCAGCTGTATGTTAAAACACCTCGAGGGCTTGTTAGAAATAGTCGCCCGGGTAATCAACTCTATAAGCATCGCACAGACAATTACTGAGGTGTATCAATCTCAAGTACCCGTTCTTCAAACGTGCATAGTATGTGAGGAACGACATAACTTAAACATCAAGCGCATGGAAGAGTGTGCTATCACCACCTGCCACGGCGAATGGGATTATACCAGAAATTTATCAGCCGATTACTGGACAATTTGGGGAACGATAACTATTCGACCAACTAGTACACAGGGGTTATACTCCGCCTCTGAGCTTATAGCATATAGGATAGCCAACTGGGAGTAGTTAGAAACCGTAGTAAGTGCGCCATACTTGTCGGATTACCACGTCGCCGAATTTGACGAATCCGGACCCAAAGCTCCGGTGCTATCAATACACCACATTATGTATGCAGTAATAGCTAATGCCCTCTTCAAAAGAAGTAGGTAGCAAGCAAAAGCGCGAGGAACTATTATACCTACGCTTACTGTGGTTACGCAAGCCTGGGCAGAACATGTGGCAAAGTGACCCGGTAGAGGACATATACGAGATTCTAAATCCCGATCACGACGCTGACATAACGGCTATCGATGAAGACGATCTCGAAAGTGAGTTGAGTGCAGCACTTAGCGACACCGACGAGGACGAATTCGACATTCCCGCAATTGAACTACTCGACGCGGACGATCGCATCTCTGAACTAAGCTTCCCTATGGACGATGACAGTGATAGCCCTGACAATGAACAAAACAACAACGCTGGAAGGAGTGGTCGAGTAGCACCGATCGGGTCGGTCCGGTCCTCCCCAGGCGTACTAAAACAAAACGTTACAGCTTTGGTAGGATTGCTGAGCTTGGGAACTAAATTACTGGGGCTATAGTATTCCTATTAATACTTCACCTAGCAGGACAAACTCACGCCATAGCCACGCCATTTTCGGACCAAGTAGCCTGTTTAGGAGCTGTGGTAAACCAACAAGTAGGCACGCTGATCGAACCGCAGCTCAGCTATTAAAATTTTGAATGGCCTAGCTAGGCTATGCATTTGTCATCGAGTGTCGAGCCAGACTGTGCTTTTGTCACGAGGCGTTCAGCTGAGCCCTATAACATAAGCCAGAGATTATTTAGTCGGCGAATATTACGTTTTATTATACGTATCTAAATAATGCCTCATAAGCGGCTTACAACTTAAAACGTTGATTGTATATATTTAAAACAAATATATAACTTAGAATTAGTGTGAAAATACTATAGAACAAAATGATAACACTAAGCACAATACTAGGTAAAATTTTTCTATTGACAGTTCAGCCAGCCAGACGCTCCGTTTGTCACGCAGAGCCTAGCTATGCTATCTGTTTGTCACATTGAGACTAGCTAAGCATTAAAAATTTACCATAGTAGTCCAGCTAAGCTATAGTTCACCCGAACTAGTTGAGTTGGACGTGTGACATAATTTGGCCCTGGCGCACGCGTCTTATCGTAAATGATGCATAATCTACTTTACGAAAAAATCCAGCTTTTGTCCTAAGTGTATAAAAGGGCGATTACAACGCTGGTGGCAACAGCGACCCTGCGCTGGAACCGAAAAAAGCGACTCCAACTAAGCGTCAAAACGGAAAACGAATACGGCACTGGTAGTTTGCCACGACCAATGGTTTCAGCTCCAGCCGCCTCTACATAACACTTAGAACTGCGAACATTGAGCCCTCGACGCTTCGCCCGAATAAACGCTACCAACGAGGACGAGACTGTTGTCTTGGTAGAGCCCACCGGACTGTTTGCTGTCTCCGAACGGGCTCAACGTCGAGGTCACCGTACTGTAGCTTACCACCGACAGGTTAATGCTATAATCACATGGACGCACCGCTACTAATTAATGCTTTCATATATCCGACACCGGTGCTCACACTGATAGACACCGGCGCAGACGTTTCCATCGTATCACAGTATTTGGTCACCAAACTAGGTCTCCAACCGCGCCCCGATGGCTCAACCAGAATAGTATCGGCCACTAAGCAGGAGCTAGAACTAGACGGCAGCACAACCGTGCCTTTATCGATTGGGTCCATAAAGGTACAAACAGACTTCTTTGTTAATAAAACAGCACCTTATTACTGCATCATAGGAACAAATTTCATGCCTCAGTTGGCAAAATGCATCATAACCTTTAAGAAGCGTTGCTTGGAAATCGCAGTTGAATAAGAAGAGGCTAAAATACCGTTTGCAGGGTTACAACGTTACGACTCACCGGTAATTGCAGTAATGTATAGGAAGCTCATCACTATCAAACAAAACACCGAAACATTTATCAATGCGGTCCCTGAGATTGTCAAAACAGGTGTAAGACCCGCCGTGTTCTTACCTGAGCCCGAAATGGTTTTTGTAGCAATGGCACCCGCATTAGTGTTAAGGAGCCAAAGAACTATACCAATCGCCGTAATTAATTTCGGAAACACACCGGTCACTATCTACGCCGGACAAACTATCGGTCACATTGAAACCATGATCAACCCAACCGTACAGTTTCTTAAGAATACAAATAAAAATTTGATTAGATATGAGAAGCACAAACAGGCCGAGCAGTTGAATAACACAACAGCGCATCCTGAGAAGATTATCCAACACAGCGAGGCGGGCAAAAGTTCTATCGACCGTGAAAGAGCTGAAACGGCCCTAAGTAAGATCGACTTCGATAAAACTCTATTATCTCCATTTGAGCTAAAGCAATTGAAAACCGCGATTGCCGAAAATGCCGACGTGTTCAGCACGCACCTTGGACGTTATACTGAGCATCGACATCGCTAAGAGACTGGGGATGCTAAACCAATTAAGCAAGCGCCGTATCGATTAGCACACTCTTTGGGTGAACCGCTTCGGGTGGAACTAAATAGTATGTTAGATGCTAGGCTTATATCGCCATCAAGTTCATTGTGGGGTTCACCGATCGTGTATGTAACTAAGAGTGACGGCTCACTCCGCTTCTGTGCAGACTTTCGGGAGGTGAATACGGTAGCAGATCAAAATGCATACCCATTGCCCGCATAGATGATATTCTAAGATGTCTCCGTAGCACTAAGCTGATGTCGAGTTTGGACCTAAATATATGCTTCTGGCAGCCGGAACTAGACCCAGAAACAAAAGATAAAACAACCTTCGTAACAGTTCACAGACAGTATGAATATAACGTCCTACCGTTCGTATTAAATTCATCTCCGGGAGCCTTTCAACGTTGCATGTCTATGATTCTGAAAGGGCTCGAATGGGAGAAATGCTTAATCTACATAGATGACATACTGGTATTTTCCCCAACGTTCGAAACACATCTAGCAGACCTAATCCTGGTTTTCGTGCGTTTTCGTAATCTAAAACTGAAGCCCTCCAAATGCCACTTCGGCCGAGGTAGTTTAAAATGCTTAGGGCACATAATCAGTACAGAAGGAGTCAAACCCGACCCAGAAAAGGCATTAGCTATTGAGGAATTTAAACGTCCGCAGACTTTGAAGCAGCTCCAAAGTTTCCTTGGACTCGTAAGATACTATCATAAATTCATAACCAAGTACTCGGACATATGCGAGCCACTGAATGAATTAAAACAACGCAAAAACACGCAATTTAAATGGACATCTAGGTGTGAGGAAGCTTTCAAGAAACTAAAGCAAGCGTTAATAGATGAACGAATACTAATCTTTCCGGACTTCACACAACCATTCGTGTTACAAACCGATGCGTCACGAAATGCGATGGGTGCAGTATTATCCAAGAAAATTAAACAGGGACTCAAACTCATCGCATACGCTAGTAAGGCCTTGCTAGATTATCAACGCAGATACCCAGCAATTGAGACTGAGGCATTAGCAATCCGATGGTGGTTCTACTCTTCAGGCACTATCTTGTAGGACATCAATTCCATGTAGAAGCCCATCACAAGCCACTCAAGGCTTTATTCGATAAACCACCCAGGAATTCGCGCTTGTCCCTGTGGCGCAGTGAACTATTGCTTGAGTTCGGGGGATTCGAAGTAAAATATAGGCTCGAGGATCTAAAAGGCCATTTCGGACAGAATCAGAAACCATTGGTCTAAGAGCAACCAGACTACCGACGGAACAGGAGTTTGATAGGCGAATGAAATTAATGATCCATTACGAAACAGAAATATTACCAACAGTTAGGATCGAGGACGCCCACGAAAACATATATTTGCCGTTCTTTTCGGACCTCCCCGATTTCAATCTAGTACGACTTTTACCATACATCCAGCGAAATGACCTGGACTTAGGCCCGATTTGGTGGTACTTGTATAACAAAACGCGTGCCAGGGGTGAGTTAGGCGAGTTAAGAATAGAACTGAGAGCTCACTACTTCGAACTAGCTCAGGATACGAAAATACTATATATGCGTCCGTTACAACCAGGGGACATAAATTATAAATTTGCGTCCCTATCACGTTGGTACAACAGGTGCTTAAGCGCGAACATAACACCCTGTACGAGGGGTATGCAGGCCGCGACCGATTGTTAGCAAAACTAAAACAATTCTACTATTGGAAGGTTATGTCCGATCACGCACAGCAATAGATCAAACGGTGCACCCTGTGCCAATCCGCTAAGGACCCGATTTTTCGGATAACCACAGGACTGGGCAGAGTTCCGTTGGCAATTCAACCAATGTATCGTGTATTTGTTGACATACTTCACATCCAGGTTCGGTCACAAGCGGGAAGCCGCTACGTTACTCCCTTCATCGATCAGTTCACAAAATTTGCAGTAGCCGTAGCAATCAAGCACTAGGATGCTCATACAGCCGCCCACATATTCTTGTATGAGGTAGTCAACAAGTACGGAGCACACAGGGAATTGTTTTCTGACAGAGAACGTACTTTTACCGCACATATGTTAGAGGAACTGTGCCGAAAAATGCAAATATTCAGGCACATGAGTGTAGCCTAAAATCCGCAAGTAAACACTGAGATTGAAAGATTCAATAGGGCCTTGTTATGTCTATGAGGAGTAAGTGTACCACAGGACGATCTTCATTCTTGTAATGTCTCCCTACAATTTTGTATAATGGCCTATAATTCGTCGGCACACACGGCATCCAAATATCCACCATTTTTGCTAATAGATGGATTCTATGCTAGGCTCCCCGGAGAATACGACAAACACGGTGCAGCTGTTGGATATACGGGAGCTCACTCCTATAGGGCCAACGCGCAGCGCTAGATGGCATCTATTAGGTAGCGTGCATACCAATCAATAAAAGCTGCCCAAGAAATGAACCGAGCGAGATATTATAGGAGAGCTCTAGAACCACGTTATCAAACAGGTGAATTAGTGTGGGTTTATAGGTATGATACCACACCAGGAAAATTCAGGAAATTAACACCACGTTGGTGTGGACCATACGAAATACTTGCGATTACCCTGCCATGCATGCGTGTACGAATGCATTCTAACCCAGAAGCAATGACGCATGTCGTACACATTAACAGGACTAAGTCGTGTGTTAGGGCATTAGACCCAGCACCTAATGTTCGGGACCGGGGCCCATGTCACCTTTAGGGGCTTCCCATTTTCCCGTCGGAAATTATATTACGTTGTTGTGTGTGTCCCATATATTAGACACACATTTTGTATATTTTGTTTTTCCCATTTTCCCGGTTTCCCGTTTTCCCAATTTCCCATGTTCTCAACCAGTATAATGTAAAAAGTCAGGTGAACGGGAAATTGGGAAATCGGGAAACTGGGAAAACGGGAAATTGGAAACAAGAAAAATTGGGGAATTGCAAATCGGGAGAAGTGGAATACGAGAAATTGGGAAATGAGAAAACTAGCAAAACGAAAAATTGCGAAAATGAGAATTTATGAAAATCGGAAACTGGGGAAACGGGTATTTCCGGGTCTTGATTTTCTTGCTTTCCAAGGTTCACATTTCCCCTTTTACAAACTTCCCTGTTTTTCAACATTTTCCTATTTCCCAAATACAATGATTTCTCGACAGCTTCGTGTTTCAGCATTTCCACCAAGTTTCCCCGTTTTCGTACTTCAGTGTTTCCAAATATTGTGTCGTTTCGCCACATTAGCTGTTTTCCAGTATTTTCTGTATTCCGAGATCCTCTGTTTAACCGCTTTTCCTTCACGATGAATCCACCTTATTACCAATATATGTAACAGCCCGAGTTTTTGCTGAATCTTAAACACTCAAAATCAGGCCATGAAGGCCTCAAAATTCAACGGGTAACGGGCGATCGGATACCGGTGGAGCGTGATCCAAGGATTTACTGTTGTATTGATGTTTCTTGTGAATAAAATAAAACATTGTATCGTATGCTATAACTGTGTTATCACGTTCCACCAGCCCGAGGTGCGCGGGGTGATTTCGCACCAAAATTGGATCAAAAGCTAACGGTTGAGGTATCCGATCGATCCCAGGTGTTTACTGTTTTGTAATCAATAAAGTAGTTGCGTAATTATTTTGTAGTGGAATGTGGGTCGGATGCGTAGTCGAATCGGCCGGGGACAAGGGGGAGAGATTTCGCGTTTTTCTCACAAATCCGACTTGACAAATTTTGTTACCTAGGCGCCCCAAGGCGATTCCGGTGCGCATCCGGCGATGTTACGTATTCATAATTACTGTATTGTATGGGACGCCGAGTGTCAGGATGGGTCGGGGTGTTGTACGAAACCCTCATGATAAAAAGGTGTTTTTGGGCTTTCTAATGTTTTGGGACCTAGGAAGATCTATCCTGACACGCCGGGAAATGGAACAGTTGTTTTATTACCATTTTATTTGATATATGTTTTAACAAACGTTTCGAAAGCATAGGAAGAATAACGAAATCGATCTGACATGACGAGAATCTTCATTTTCAAGGGGTGTAAGAAAATTGAAATTTTGGGGGTTTTTATGTAATGCAAACAAAAAGGTGGACATTAAAATATCATCATGATTCTATAGGGATTCAAAATCACGTGTTTGGGTCAACTTACTCCCAACCCGTAAGTACTCATGGACCCCCGATCCCGCGTTTAAAATCTTAAGCTTTAAGGCCCCAAATCACTACACCCCGAACCAAAACTTCTCGATTTTTGGAGCTCCGTACATTACTTGGGTCCTATACTAACCATTTCACTGAAAGCCGGGGCCACCCGCCCCAACGGAACCCCATGGGACCCCCATAACTTAATCGGGACCCGAAACTTTCCGATCATGCACGCATTCTTCTGCCTCTAACGGGCTTTCTGTGGGGGTTACATAAATTTTGGGGTTTTCATAAGCAGGCGACCAGCCAGGGCATGGATATGATCCCGCCCCCGGCCGCCTGCTCCCTACTGTTCCTGAAATATAAACAAAACAATAAAAATTTTTAATACACATAAAGCGCCTGAAGCGCTTTTATAACTGGCCATCGTCGAAAGCCTCGCGCCGACCAGCGCGAGGTTTAGTTGTTTACGATATTTTGGCACGTTGCGGCCACTGTCCAATGTAAGCTGCTGTCTACCAATATGTTGTTATTGCTAACGCTTATCACAGGGCCTGCTCGTAGCTGGTTGTCGTATATGTCAGGGCTTATGTGTATGTTTTCAAATAAGTCGCCGCCGTTTGAAATTTTAAAGTTCTTCATTATATAGGGTGTTGTATATGTATGTGTAGCCGCGCGTTGTCTTTTAAAATTTTGCCTTGCGTTGTTAGTTTAGCGGACACTAGCTCGTACAGGGGGGTTTAAGCCTGGTATATAAGGAGACTGCCCGATTCTCCGATCGAAGCCAGTCGAGAGATTTCAGTGTAGGTTTGGCGGTTGTCGCCATTACACAAACTTCGTAGGGTTTTCTGTTTTGTTTTCGATTTTCGCTTCGCTTGTTTGTTAGACACACCAGGGTTGGTGTCTCGCCGTACTCCTACGGTGGAGAGCCTTCCCTGGCGCTTTCGATTTCTTTTCGATCACACTAAGGGTCGCGTTTGCGGATGCTGGAGAGTCAGACGATTCTCCGCGCACCCGTAAAGGCCGGGCCCCGACAAAATTGACAAAACCGCTCAAAAATTCGCTAAAATTTTGCACGCACATGTCTCGACTGGTTCCCCGCTCCTCGGATGTTTTTATTCTTTATCAGGTCCGAGGAGTGATCAAAATTTTCACTGTAGGGCAAGCGACAGGGTTCGAAACTTCCAGGCTAAGGTGATATAAGATTTTTACTCAAAAAAAGGGAAATTGTTGTGAGACCCAGTTAAGATTGGTTTCCGAAAAGTTCGGTTAAAATTTATAAGTGAGGGACGTGGCCGTCTGCATTCTCGGGTGACACGAGTTGTCCCCGTTTGTTTTAAATCGAATAGCAGCGTCGAATCCTCATTCGTTCGCTGGTTTTCCTGTCCTTTGTTAGCATGCGATGCAGACGACCGCGGACCTGAGCGTGACAAATTTTTATGAGGCTCACTAGTTGAGCAGAGGACGAGACGGGGACTGGAGCTGGCGGTGAGCATAAAGTGCATTAAAATTTCGGTGAGATGTGGTTTTTCTAACCGTGCAACTACGGGGAAAATCTACGTCGGCACCTGCTCCCGGAGCTCTCTGGGAGCTAGTTTCTGATTAGTCGGTCGGATCGCAGGCCACTCCAGTCGCCGTCAAAACTGTACCAAATTTTGAACTTCTGGCCTGGTTTTTCTTGTAGAGTTCGGAATACTACAAAGTAAAAATTTTATCGTGTTTTAAATAAGTAACTAGTCGTTTGAAATCAGCATTTTTCGTCAAAATTTACTGGGCTCTACTTACTGAGTAAATGAAAGTTAGCGTGTACCTCAGGGTACCTTGCAGGGTACCCGAATCAAGATTTTCATTGTAACATGAATGATGTACATAAATTGTTGTGCACCCGATTGGGTGGCATTTATATTCGTGGAGTGCAAAATATAAAATTTGGTTCAAATAGTAAACCAGCTGAACCGTGGTTAATTTTCTGAAGCAGCTCGCCACACCTTGTTAGTGAATCAGGTTCCCAGAAACTCTGAGCTCCAATGGCAATCAGACAATGAGCCCAGAGTAAATTTAGCGCAGTATAGGATCGAGAGTGATCAATATTGCCCCTTTTTCAGCTTAGCTTCGCTGGCGTGATCATTGCAAAATTCTCCGCCCAAATGCTAAGGCTACTCCCTCGTTAAGCCCCGCACAGCACCAGCGTACACCCGAACCGTCAAGAATTTCCCTCTGTCGCAACCCGTACCGCCAGCCATCGCGTCGGATAGCTTGTCCCCTGACACCGCCCGCCCGAGCAGTCGAGCTAGACCCCAATCACATCGTAATACTAGAACTTCCACTAATCTAGGTTGAAGCTTTGACTCTAAGGGACTGGGCCCCTCGCATAAGTGATAATCTCTTGTTTTCGTTTTAGGTATCCGGTGAATACCAGGAGTAGAACAGGGAATGTCGTTCCGTACACCCACTAGTCTTTAGGAAGCTACATTCAGGCACGACCACTTGGGGAGATTTTGCTCAGGCCACACTAGGATCGAGAACCCCGCTTAGGGGATAAAG
>JASANE010018196.1:0-55831 GCA_030248225.1 Trileptium ribeirensis
GCCAGCAAATAATTTTAAAAAACATTGCATAAACTTCAGTGCTTTGGATAAAAGCATCAGTTAAAATGTTGCTTTATGTATGTTTTATATATATTTTATAACCAAATATGTTTTATAACAACAAAACCAATACATCTGGATCCTTGTTCCTGAAAAAAAAGTTTCGCCTTCAAGCATTGCTTGAACTGAAATGCCATTTTTAAGCACCCTAACACGATTCTCGGATGTGACGCCCTTGACTATGCGGAAGCTAAAATTATACACTATTAGCATTGTTACCTTCGATAAAATGTGTGCCAGCCTCTAATATACCAGTGTAACAGTAATAATTGAAAACAACATATCTTAATTGATATAAATTGTTTACGTGTGTAATTCTTTTTTCTAAATCATATAATGATTTATTATTTTATTGGGTTCTCTGGCCCGGTAACTTCCTGATGCCCACACACCTAATGTTTCCTTCAAATTGAAAAATAATCTTAAAACTGCAAATTTAACTTGTGTTTTTTGTTAAACGATTAATATACCAAAAGCAATACCATTGTATTTTATGCCCGTTGTTAATAATGATATAAAAATTGAAATCGCCAAAATTTTATAGCCTAAAATTCCAAAAGTTTTGCATACAATTATGCGAGAAGTTCATAGCAACTATTTAGGTGATACATTGTAAATTTAGATTCAAAGCTATAAGTTTTATGAAAAGTTCGACAACGGACTTTGTATATGTAGTTGATTTCAATATTTAACTTTAAATACTATTTCATCACAGCCATTCAGCTCATTTTTCCTACGTTTGTCAGACTTTCAGTCTTTAGAAAGATATCGTTAATAGTACAACCCGATCAGCTAGGCTCTACCTAATTAAGAGAAACATTAACTGAATAACTTTTGCAAATTCAATTTTCATTCGCTGAAATTGAATCTTCTAAACAGCTCGCAGTACTTACGTATGATTACGTGTAAGTCATATAATATCAAGTTGAATTTTGTCTGCAATCGTATTAAACATTGGGAAACATGATGATTTCGTTTTTGGCAGTGACAGCCACTTCCGGAACAGAATCAAATAAAAAATTGCATTCTATAAGTTGAAACGTGTCACAACTTTTTAAGTGCATATTTGCGTAAATATGCGAATAAGCAACAATTAACCATTTGCTGTTGTAAATACTGTTAACTTAACATTTAATTGTGATTTGCACTACGATAGCTTTCTGTATCACAGCTACTGTGGTTGGATGAATCCAAGACGCTTGTGACATACGGCACACAAGATTGGTTAGTGACTTCTAGTGGACACACTGAAAAGAGTTTCTATGTGACAGCAGCAAATCTGCACAGCTAATCTTAAGTTTATGATCCGTATTAGGACAAAATGTTAAAACAGTGTCATGGCTGTAACTATTTTTGAATATTACCGCGATGAGACATAACGTTATAGCATTGGAAACCTGTACCAACAAGTATACACCTATACTTGGTCACGTTTGTGCCATTGTGAATACTCAATACCTAAATTTTATGCACTGCAATATCCAGAAAGCTAGACGTTTGAAACTAGGACAATTTTTCTAATAGGGCTACAAGATGATTTGAAACTACTTTCATGACAAACCATGACTAATTGCAAAATATACATATGAACTTGTCAGAACCTGGACCAGCGGCGAAATGGTAGCTCAATTCCGGACCAGAATATTTAATAATGGCTAAGAATGTTTATGTTCTTTCAAAAAACTGATGATCATTTAATGTATATTGTATCAAATTTAGCATGTGAAGCAGACAAATCTTTAGCTACCCCAGCGTGGAGGCTGGCGCATTAAAAACTGCCGGCACAATGGTTGTTGGCCCGATGAATTTGCTTTTATTTTTACGTTTGAAATACGTATTTCATATAGCATTCACCTCTGTGGTCCCACTTCTCGCTCATACGTGAGTTTTTTGTACGTGCACGACAGTTCATTATTTCGAAATATGCAGAGGTGTTGCATTCTTTTCATGATCGTAGGTCTCTTATTTCGTCCGCTTTGCCTCAATGAGCGATTGAATTGCTATCTATTGAGGCATTTATCACTATTAGATTGTATAATAATGACGATCAACGCAATTAGAATCAATCAATCGACGGAAACATTCGTTGACACACTTAAGTTTAGAATAAAACGTCAGCTTTTCTTCTTTCACTATCACATTCCACAAATAAATTCAGCTCACATTACGGTTATTATATATTAATTTAATTTTTAGTATTTGGCTGAAATTCTAACGCTTTTATCATACCTTGTTGATACTCTTTGATAGAAAAAGATACAAAACACAACAAGCATATGCTATTGATGCATTATTAAGAACAAAAATGAACATAAGTACTGATATCATATGTATTTAATCCGTGTGTGCCTGTTACATTCCTAATTTGGCCACGATATGCTTTAGACAACATGTGATCCACCCTAGAAACCGAATGGTCTCCATTGAAGCACATTTCCTAATGACGATTATAGCTTGGATTTTTATACAAACCAGCATTTTCTTGCAGTTGCCCAACCAAATGGGTCCTGGCTTTTGCATTATCGCCCAATCCATGGTCAAATTGTCCATTTCATTTTTAGATGTCTGCGTTCTTTGGTTTTCAATATCTTGGACAGTAATTTTTTATTATATTTTTTAAGTTTTGAGATAATTTAAAGTGATTCACTTTGGGCTCATTTGTATCAAAATGCGAGGAAATTATTGAAAGAACTAACTTTGCTGTCTGTTGTCATATATAGCTTCTGGAGGCATAGACTGGCTTGGATTTATACAATAATAGCGTTTACTTTCCGGACGGTTGCTAGACGGGTAAAAATTATTCAAATTTACTCTGTGGTGTGTACGGGCCGAGCCAGCTTGAACTTTTTTTGACAAGGGTTGGCTCGGTTCGAAACATGGTCAGCTAGGCGATTTAAAGTTCTGGCTCGATTCGGCTCGAAAAAATTGCTGCTAGCTCGGCTCAGCCAAGCCGACCCTCGAGCTTGACTTCTCACCTCAACGATGCGGGGTGGTGGACCACGGCTTAGGAAATGTGGAAGCTCGAAAAACCTGGGGAGTATCTTAATCTGGTACTTCGTTTACCAGCTTGCAATATCCGACACTGAAGAACAAAAGGAGTGCTCGAAATAAAAATTGTTGAAACTAAATTGTTTGTTTAAGTCTAGCGCCTATATGTAGTTATCTAATTCGCCATTTCAGCCAGCATACTAGTCGACAACATAGTATTTGACACGCGAGCAGATAGACCGTTATTGAGTCGCCCTGTATTTCACGAAACACAGTTGAAGATTGTATATGATTGTACTAATTTAGTATCCTGTTAACCGGATATTTGGTCTGTTTTTCATTAACCGGTTAACAAACCGTTTCACGGATACCGCGCCCATCTATAGACCAGACCGGTTCCCAGGCGCTTCTGTATTAATCTAGGAAAGGTTAATATATATCTAAGTTTTTATTGCACAGATGGTCGTGAGGATATGTTATGCTACATTTGTTTCTGACTATTTGTTTTTTAAATAAGGTTAATTAAAGTTATGTTATCACGGTAGTTGGAAATTAGCCGACCGAGTCGATTAGTATAATTACTAACAGTGCCATTTTAGCCCTATTATACATAATTAAATAGTACATAATATGTTTTATATCTCATTTTCCTGCAGTTTAAACTGGACGGAGTTAAATTTGCTAATTTGTTCGATACCAAATGTGCAACAATGAAATCAACAAAAGTGATACCGTCAAATCCGTAAGTTTTTAGTACATTGCATTTCATATAAATAATAAACTTAGATGCACTTCTAAATGACTGATATAATCAAAATTATTTGAATTTCACGCATATTAGAAAGGTAATAAATTATATACTTATTATAAGCATTTGTTATCGCTTGGTCTGTTTTATTTTCATGAGTTAAATTCATGCTATGTATAGCACAAATTAATTGCTAGACGGTCGCACCAATGCTTATCGGTATATAAATTGGAAGAAATTCTATTACTACAAAATTCTGTGATACTATAGATAGCTACTAGAATTTCACAAACGCCGCAGGGGACTTCATCGTAATTGTATACTCACTGCACATGGAATAACATATATAATTGCCCTGATATCACAGCAACATAAAGGTGACTAAATCTACGAATCCAAGATATCGACGTTTTCTAGATTGAGGTTTTTCAACTATCACAGCTTCATAAAGGCGGTGCTACATCGATATTTACTAGAGTGGTAATCTAAAACAATGTCGCTGTTAGTGTATTCCACACACCATTGTCTTAGGTGCCAATGAACGTTGTTCTAAAGCTATTTTTCTACATAATCACGTACAAATAAGATAAGACCGATTATGTCGCAAAAATCTAACTTATCATTTCATCACACTTAAGCGATGCTTTTAGAAACACTGCTTGTGTTCATAAGACTTGAAGCTTTTTCTGTCGTGCCCGAATGTTCTTTTTTGTTGCCAAATAAAATAATTACAACATGCCCAAATCTTTTGCGATTTGTCCACAGCCAAGCTGAATTTAACACCAACTACTTACGCGTCACTTAGTGTTTAACGCTTTGCATTACTCCGCTTATATATAATTGGACCCATAATTTTTGAACTCGGCCAACTGAGATTTGAATAAGCTCCAACGCCACTGATATCAAATACTGAAGTTTTTCAATGTCTGTTTTCGTACTAACATACAGCACTAGACCGAAATGCAGTTCACCTGTCATATGATAAGTGGTCAATCAATGGTTATGCTGAATACAGCAGTCGTATGAATATAAATTTTGCTAAACTCTATCGACTAACATTTAGTAATACTGAAGGGAATTGCATGAACAGAAAAAAATTAATGTGGCATCTTAGGATTAATATTTAAAGTAGATAGAAAATGCCGGTTTTGCCCCCCCCCCCTCCCGGAGGAGGTTGGGGTGATGAGTCATGTGAGGGTTGAATGTATGTACATAGGTGCGTGGCATATATGTATACATGTCTACTTTATATATATATAACTACACGCATATACACATATATAAATACATACACACATAAACATACATATAACTTTGAATTGGATTTTGCCTTGCTATACATAAATACTGTAATAAATAGATTTAATTTATTGTACATTGCTAGTTCAAACGTTTCTGCCGTACCAAGAGCCTCATCAGGCGGTTATAGGCTACCGCTACGTTTTTATTTTTATTTGTTAAAATATATACAGCAAAACATGAATATCTATTTACAAATGCAATATCTTCATTTATACCCGTTTAGCACCATACTGATGTATCAGTTGATATTTTCGTTGACGTGCATGAACTGGGTGATCATAGACAAATGCTGTTATCACTACATTGCCTTCCGTTACAACACACAATATGTAGCCTGGTTCCCCTGTCCAACCGCGGTAACCAATTACGTAGTTGAACATCTTAAAATGCTCGACTCTCTTATCCTGTCGCTTGAAATGATCATCACCGTTGAAGACCGTTTCGAACACATTTGCTTCGTAGTCGTTAATGAGACGTGAATTTCCGGCAGCAACATGACCAGTATGACCATGTACAAAGTGTTTGCTGAAACGGAGAAACATGGCTTGGATGAATGAAAAAGTAAACTGATTTAATGTCACATAATACACAGTCTTTTTAAAACATTTCATCCCTGCCAAGGGAATCATCAGATGGCTTTACACCGTATACACGGTATTGGCTACCATTATGTTTTTTTCTTTTTACTTCAAATCAAACATATAACACAACTTAATAATATCATCATAATAATCAACATACAACATAGGGTATGACAATGATAATTCATACAAAGACTGGTTAAAAGTGTTTTCGTTCTTCATTATAAATTCCACCGCTTTGATAATTGCCTGCCGTTTTCGTTGAACTATGATCAAATTTTCTTTCTCCTTCGATCACCCGTCGATATAATCGCCCGTAGCTTGACATTGCCACCGGAACTCATCCACCCGGTGTTGCCAATAATCAATTTCGTCGCAGAGATAAGCATTATGCACATATTCCAATATCGAATTATCCATTTGTAGCTTGACGAATGTTGATGCCGACGTATCGCTGACGAAGTACTTTATCCAAATCGTATGTTGCGAGATGTTTCACAAATCTTGCTCCCATATAATAGTTGCTGAATGTATATCCACGATAAATTCCAACCGATCGTACCAATATAAGTCCGTGTTGATAAGGTATCGATAAGTTCATAAACAAATGTTCAAATACGTCGAATAGATAAACCATCTGAGCGTTCCATTTAAGACCCTTAGGTGGTTTGAGTCGAACGTTGAAGTGTAGATTTGATGATGTCCGGTTGATCCAGTTAATATCATAACCATTTGCCGCATCCCATTTTTCGCTTGATCCGTTTGTCCAATCGTCGAAGCATAGACTTTTCGTACAATTTTCGAGGTTCCATGAAACACACAAACAAAACAAAAAACACACCACCACAAACCAAGAAAAAACAAACCCCCCCCCCTCAGGTACTGCTATTGAAGACATGTAACTGGAGCTAAATTAAGTGGTATCACGCGCACCGGAATCTATGAGTGCATCTTTACAAGTGGAGAAACAGGCATCGAAAAGTACGCAGTGTACAGAAATGTAATCTGTAAGTATAGAACAAAAAATCTGACAGCATTGATTAAACATGTGTTGTTGTCCTTACATACCGTAATATGTGTAGAATTAAGGACCATCATGTCTTAACAGAGGCGTTGGTATAGTTTCGTCTATGTTGAAGCTGTGAAATAATGCTCACGCATTTTCGAAACCAATAGCAAACCATTTTACTAGTTGTCTTCAAATTCCTGACTCATTCTGCGTTTAGATGTCACCATAATTAGTATAATATAATCTGTTTTTGTTTTCGATCATATCAGGTTTATTAAGTTTGATCAAGTCGCGCCGGGTCGTCTTTGGATACTGGTCTTGGAGACAAAAACTCTGGTGACTACCATTCTTACTCACTATTTATTTTCGTAGAAGATATATGAACACATTCTTCAGTAAATATAGTAGCACCTTACAAGGAGGGTGAAACGGAACGAGCGTGGTTTCATTTTTAAGTTATCATGCAAGTTTCACAGAATAATGAGTGCAAAAAGTGGGCAGTTTTGTTTTTAACAGCCGTTTGCAAGAAACTAAAATGTATAATGGACAGTTATATGATATTTTAGTTTCTTGCACACGGGTGCTAGAGATTTTGTCTTTAATGACTACTTGTTTGATATTTAGATCTCTAACAGATAGCTGTAAGAGACTAGGCATATATCGATAGCCAATAAATACAGAAATCTCTAACGGCTAGCTTTTAGAGACTAAAATCTCTTGCAGAGATAACAGATTATTGGCTCTAATGGCTAGCTGTTAGAAACTTTTGTCTCTTACAGCCAGTTATAAAATACAAAAAATCTAATAGCTGTCCATTAGCTATTGATTATCTACATAAGAAACCTGCATCATTTTGCCTAACCACCTGTAACAGGCTGTCTTTGATGAATGTACCACCCTAAAACCTCTTGAATCTTGGATACATTGAAAAACCTAAGTCCTCGCTGATCCTAAACCCATCGAAACAACTGAGAACTCATCAAGTATTTGCACTAATCTCTAGATAATCAAACCGTAGTTCAGACTTCTGGCAAACGTATATAGGCAAGTATCGATGACGTGTACGCAATATGTTACCAAATAACCAAAAAGACAGACGGGTATATTGACCCTAAGCTCATTAAAACCCATGAAAAGCCATAAAATATGATCGTTGGACTCTTCATAACCAAATCATATCATTCAGCATAGTGAAAAACCTCTATATAACCTATTTTTGATACCATGTACAAAACTATTGAAGACATGCTTTTTTTAGAAATAGGGTTCGTTGACTCGAAACACAGTAAAAATGTCTGAAAAAGCATAGGATGTGTATGCTAGACTCCGAATAACCAAACCATCGTATTAAGCATACCGGAAACCCCAGAAAAGGTTTGAAATATGCAGGCGGGACTCAAAATAACAAAATCATTGTATTTAGCCTTGAAATACCTATATAGACCATTCCTGATGCCCTGAACACAATACATAATCAGACAAATTAAAACACATAACATTTTGAAAATCAGGTTCGTCGACAGTAAAAAAATTGAAACCCCATAAAAACGTATAATATAGTCAAATTGGACTCTGGATAGCAAAACCATCGTATCCAGCGTTCTTGCTTGTAGTTGAAAAACAAGAAATAACACAGCTAAATCTGAAAAATCGCTTTTTCGGGCAAAGGGACAATGAACCATATTCGGGTCCACAGTTGTTCAAAGAGTGGTCCCACAAAAATGGCTTAGTCAGCCTAGGTGTAGATCTCGATGAGCTCATTCTTGTCATTTTTCGACGCGAAGCGTGTGTCGCGAGATATCGGCTGCGAAAGACTGATGCCCGTATTGCCAGATTTGGCAAAGGTCCCGTAAAAACCTGTTTTGCAATTTTGACCCCGAACATGGTGTCGGAGGTGTTTTTGTTCAACTAAACAGACAATCAAGAAAAGAAATTTTCACGATTTCTTACTAGCGACCTCGGTAGAAACTCCGCTTGCTTCGCTCGCTCTGTTTCAGTTAAAAACACTTGCTGCGAAGACAGTAGTGTTGCTGACACTAGTATTGGGCACCGGCTGGACGGCCGGACGCCGGCCAACCAGCTTAGCTTCGCCGAGGCTGTGGGCTTGCGGATGCCTGTAATCCCGCCGACAGGAATTCACGTCGGCCGACATTCTGACTAGCTGGCGCACCGACCACGAGCACAAATATCATGTACTATGCTGATGTGGCTATCATATTTATTTTAGTACGTAAAAATGGATTATAACCTTACTCTTCTGAGTAGTATTTGTTGACCAGTTGCTGTAACGCTAGCAGTTTTTGATGTAATATCATGACACAAAATATTAATTCAAGTACGATCACTACGATCAATAAAATAATTCGTTATTTAAAGTTTTATTTGTCGAAACATAACTTCCTCTCAATACATGTACAATTTTAAAGCTAGTTTTATTGCAATCGATATTATATCTATGCGTACACAAATATGTATTAAGCATTAACTAAGCAGCATTGCACCGACTACCGCTGGAGTCCGTCTACCAACCAAAAAGGTCTTAGGTCATGCTATATTTATGCAACAACAAATCGAATAAGGTAGCGTAAATCTATATATAATTAACGCTTATTCCTTGAGAATTAGAGGCCGACAGGCAACTATGGTTGTTGTAGGCTTGGTTCTAAAGTATAAGCTGCTTTTCGGGGTTGCTTATGATAGATTAAACATTTGTAGGCACACTGTAAAATCAACTGCAGCGTAAAGAGCTCTGCGGTTTTACACATAACTTTGTAGTGAATGAATGCATATTGAATAAATTTTGAAAAGATGCTCATACTGTATTGTTGGACACCAGCCGGAAAACTCGCTGGCCAATCAGTAAACAGCTACTCGCTGACCAGCCGCTGACGAAGAATCCGACTGGTGCCCAACATTAGCGGACAGTGATTAAATAGTCTATACAGAAACAAAGTTTAAAGTCCCAGGGGATAGTGGATGCTTCGGGAGGAGGTAATGCAGAGGGAGGGGAATCAACCGGTCTGCAGGGCAGGGTGATGTCGTCCGGGGGTTTGTTTTGACTCAAAATTTATTAAATCAAATATTTATGTCGCCCCGAGTTTTGCCAAGTTCTCCGGATTTTTTACCAGTTTTTCAACAACTTTTGTTACTTCCCTTCAATTTTCATTTTCCACCGATTGTCCCTATTTTTGTGGAAACTTACCGCTGGCTTTTGGCGGGAAAGCTCAGGCTCATACTTGTCAGGCTAGCTTTCAGGGGGATTGACGACGCCCCGAGGGAACCCCAGATTTAGGCGGAAATTCTTTCTCATCTATCAAGATGTATAAAGTGGTTCTTTTTCACTGTTATTGATCTTTGTCCGCGGATTGCTTTTGTGCAAGAATATCCCTGGCTCATTTTCTCAAAGTATGACCAACTTTTCTCCGAAAGTAAAAATTCAGCTGAGTTTTAAAGTATTTCGTTGGCAAAAATTAAATTGAATATTGCAAAGTTCTGCAACAGACAGTTTTTGCGACATCACAGATAGCAGCTAAAATTCCGCAGAAGGAATCAGAAAAACGGTGGCTTAAAAACACCGCTAACAAACTCCTGGAACGCGGTACAGGTGTTGCGATACGCATGGGAGCTATAACTTTGGAAAGTACTACCCAAAAAGACATATATGCCATTTGTGTTTTCCCGAAATATGTTTATTTCATATTTTTTAATTAATTTATCTACAGATTAGTGAAGTAAAATAAGAAAATTAGTTGATCCATGTTTGATAAGCACATACAGGATATCGTTATAAATATGTTTTAAAAAGTTTGATGACAATTTGTGTCAAAAATTAAAAACTGCTGTTAATGATAAACTAATTATTTAACCGCTGTTGATGACCACTATTTGAGAAGGATAAGCGATATTTCTGCCATATGCTTCTTAAGCAGCAATAATCAACTCTAGTCAATGTAGAGTATTTATATATAGTCCTGGACAAAAGTATGGGTCAGTAGTAGGAAAAAGGCCGGTTCTGGCACAGATGATTAATGACCTGTCAGGAGAAATAATGATTAATGACCCTGGATCACGTGACATGTAAAAAATGATTAATTACCTTTCAAATATGATTAATGACCCTTGTATAATAAATACATATACATGTATACGTAATATATGGTCCCCCTCCGCCCACGCATTATAATAAATACATACATATATACATACATATAGTGCTTCCCCTCCGCCCACGCATTATATAATATATAATGTATAAATATATACGTAATACATATAATGCCTCCCTCCACACATGCATTCATTATAATTAATGACTCATCACTTTGGAATGTTCTAGAAGCTTCTATTGGCACAATTCCAATAATTCAACCAATCAGCGTTAGCAGAGAATACATGAAAAGGGTATAAAAGACAGTCTAATTTAAATTTTAAATCAGTTTACGATGGCTTTGGTTAGGAAATTCTTGGTTTTGTGCTTACACTGCTCTCTAAACCACTTCGCGGTTTTTTGGAGAGCTATCAAGTTACGTCACGTCGCAGCGTGGTGGACCCTGCTATATTCCTCAATCATAGCAGGCGTCAGTTGGAAAATGCAATCAAGGAGCGTTTATCGACATGGAACGGTCTCAAGGCATACGTCGGAATGGAGGTTACTTTCGAGAAGGATATGGATCCGGATACAACAATCAGTGCAACCTTCTCTGGGAAGCTTCAACGGATACTCAATTTTTCAACCGTCAATCAACATACATCAATGATTTTCGATGATATTTTAAAGAACATTGACACTTTTGTTCAACGTGGATCTGGCTGGATTGTCAAACAAGTGGAACACCTTGACCTCCACTTGGCTCGATACGTTGGATTACGAGAGGCCACATACAAGCCTCTCCCAAAAACAATTCAATCTAAAAAGGCTGTCGTCAATGTCGAAAATAGTGATAACAAATGCTTCCAATGGGCTATATTATCAGCCCTCTATACTCCAACTACAAATCCTCAACGGCAATCAAAATACGAAGAATATGTCGATAATCTAAAATTCGACGGTATCAACTTCCCGGTTCAAGTCAACGACATCAGCAAGTTTGAAAAGCTTAATAATATTGGTGTCAGCGTGATATCGTGCGACGATGGCAAACTAGTTCCTCTTCGTATATACGAGGGACCCTATGAACGAGTGGTTAATCTACTTCTATACAAAGGACATTATTGCTGGATCAAGGATTTAGATCGATTACTCCACACTCAACGAGGAAAACAACACAAGTTATTTTTCTGTCAACGATGTCTACTCCCTCAATATTCGCAAGCAAAGCTGGATCTCCATACAGAAATGTGTAAAAATAACGAATATACTCGAATAACATTCCCCAAAGACGACATTCTTCAATTCCGAAACACCCATAAAATGCTTCGAGCTCCGTACACCATATATGCGGATTTTGAAACGCTCCTTCTTCCAATAGATTCTTGTCAACCATGTCCATCAACTTCATACACCGAAGCTTATCAAAAACATCAAGTGTGTGGATATGG
Source organism: Trileptium ribeirensis (assembly GCA_030248225.1). Lineage (NCBI taxonomy): Eukaryota > Metazoa > Nematoda > Enoplea > Enoplida > Thoracostomopsidae > Trileptium > Trileptium ribeirensis. The sequence continues at coordinate 12,227 of JASANE010018196.1, forward strand.
GTTGATTGACATTTTTCAATGCTGTGGAGACGATACAAAGGAAATGGGGAAACCTGTGGTATATCGCGGTAAAGACTGTGTCAAAAACTTTTTACTCAATGTAATTGAATTGGGTAACAAGTACCAAGAGCGTGTCAATAACCCAATATCGCTACAAATGACAAAAGACGACTGGTATCAATACCATTACACTAAAGACTGCTTTATTTGTGGTAAACAACGGCTGTACGATCGTGTCAGAGACCACTGTCATGTTTGTGGTCGATTCCGCGGTGCAGTCCACAATGAATGCAACATTAGTTACAAGATAAACCGGGATGTCAATATATTTTTCCACAACTTGCGAAAGTATGATGGTCATCTAATCATGCAAGAGATTGGTAAATTAACCAATCAACTCAAAATGGAGCTCGATTGTATACCCAAAGGTGCTGAGGATTATCTGTCCTTTAGCATCAAACTTCAACATCAAATTGTGCAACAGCAACAACGATCTGCAACATATGACCCCAATGGATACCTCGCTCATCTCTTTGCTATACACGACTCAATGCAACCAAACATTCAACCTCATCTAGAAGTTAACGAAGACGAACTGTCAGACGTGATTTCTATTGATCAACTAGGTGAGGGTGAAGATAGCGATATGGAGGATAACGAACTTTTGGATAATATTGCGGCTGAAGATACCACGGCAGCGGAAGAGAGTCCAAAACCTAAAAAATATACTTGGTCTCTCAAATTTAAAGACAGTTTTAATTTTTATCGTCTTCGCTTCAAGCGTTGGTGGATAATTTAAAGAAGGATGGCAAATTTCCGGCAATGACGGAGGAGTTTGGCGACAATACAGAACTATTATTACGAAGGGGGCTGTACCCCTATGATTATATGGACTCTTGGGAACGCTTTGATGATACGCAGCTACCTTCTATGGATGCGTTCTATAATAAACTGAATGATCAAAAAATAACTGAAGATGATTATAAACATGCTAAAAAAGTATGGAATGAACTAAATTTAGAGAACATGGGACAATACCATGATCTCTATGTAAAAACTGATGTTTTATTACTAAGTGATGTATTTGAAAGTTTTAGAACTTTTGCTATTGATAATTATAAGTTGGACCCGGTACATTATATAACACTCCCAAGTTTTGGATGGGATGCTTGTTTAAAGTTGACAGGCGTGCGGTTACAATTGTTGAAAGACTCTAATATGTACATGTTTTTTGAACATGGCATACGAGGAGGTATTTCAATGATTTCACACCGATATGCCAAAGCGAACAACAAGTATCTTGAAAATTATGACCCAAGTAAGGAGTCAAACTATATAATGTACTTGGATGCTAATAATTTATATGAATGGACTATGGTTCAGAAGTTACCCGTAGATGGATTCAAGTGGGTAGAAGAGAGTCGTCTGTCAAAAATAAATTGGGAAGAGCAGGGGGATGTTGGTTATGTTGTTGAAGTTGATCTAGAATACCCAGATTATTTACATACATTACACAGTGATTACCCACTTGCTCCCGAATCTATGAAAATTGAAGACTCAATGTTGTCCCCGTATTGCCTCCAGGTAAAGGAGGATTTTAGAATGAAATACGCCCCAATCAGAAAACTTGTTCCTAACCTCAACAACAAGGCTAAATATATCGTACATGCTAGGAATCTTAAACTGTATACCGAGTTGGGACTCAAGGTAACTAAAATCCATAGGGCAATTCAGTTTAACCAGCGAGATTGGATGAAACCCTATATTTTGTTTAATACAGAAAAACGCAAAGGGGCAAAGAGTGATTTTGAAAAGGATTTATTTAAACTGCTAAATAACGCAGTCTTTGGAAAAACTATGGAAAATCTACGGGCTTATAAGGACATTAAACTTATAAATTGCCCGAAAAAGTTTCAAAAGTTGGTATCAAACCCTCGTTATAGTGGTAGTACAATCTTTGATGAAAATTTATTGGCGGTTTCAATGAAGAAACCAAGTGTTTGTTTATGCAAACCAATTTACGTGGGTCTTACTGTTCTTGAGCTCTCCAAAATGTTAATGTACGAATTCCACTATAAATATATCAAAAGCAGGTATGATTGTCATCTGCTGTTTACCGATACCGACAGTCTCTGCTATGATATATACGCGGAGGATGTCTACTGTGACATGAAGGAGGACATAGAATATTTTGACACCAGTGACTATTCACCCGATCACTTCCTATACTCTACCACAAACAAAAAGGTTTTGGGGAAAATAAAAGATGAAACTGCTGGGATTCCTATTGAGGAGTTTTGCGGATTGAAACCAAAAATGTATTCGTTAAAATGTGTAGGTGTTGAGAAAAAGAGAGCAAAGGGCGTCAAAAAACAAACCCTCAAAAAAGCTATACATACGGATGATCACATCCAGACTCTAAGAAATACCACTAGGCTTAGACATTTAATGAAAAAGATTTCAAACAATAAACATCAACCGTATACGGTTGAGCAGAATAAGATTAGTTTGAGCGCTTATGACGATAAGCGGTATATTTTACTAGATGGGATAACTTCTACTCCATACGGACATTGTGATATTATGGATTGTTCTGATTGATATTTGTACTTTGTATTTATATAAGTATTTTGTTGTATTTATAATAAAATTTTAAAAAATTAGCACGAAATACATGAAAAGATGCACATCCTATATTGTACAAGTTAATATGGCTAACAAATCAGTTTCGTTTTCTGAATTTGTGGAGCAAGAACCCGAAATATATCAGAAGCAGCAAAACTTTTGTGGCAAAAGAATTGATTTGAAAAAAGTTATTGCAATAGTCGTTACCCTGCTTACAACAATCGCAATAGAGACTGGTTTTCTGGTTAACAAGCATGAAAAGAAATCCTGTGTTGAAGGAATATCACTCAATGGACCGTTATGTTTCGAAGATTGGACAAAGCCTCGAATTGAATCTTGGTTTCCAGCTCGTGGTTACAACACTCATTGGGTCAATCGAGCAAGTGATAATCTACAATTTGAGATAATACTTAACCCTCCTCGTTCCATCAAACTGTGGAGTGAAAAAGTCGTCTATCTATTTGATGTATCTGAACATCTATTTCGAAGGTTTGTGGTACCGTATAAGAATCTCCTCGTGCTGATTCAAACAGACGATACATACAAGGGATTTTATTTAACAAATTGCAATCTGGAATACTCCTTCATCGCGAAACTGTCAACCTTCAAGCTGCAACGGGTCTTTGAAAAACGACTGTTTAGAGTAAACATTAGAAATGCTGACCTATTCCTATCACGCGCAAACGAAACATTTGGAGTATGAAAACAGCAGTACGTCGTGGTTTGTTGTGACAGAAGAATCGAGACAATGGGTGATTGAAAAATGTTTGACTGAATTTGATTATATAAAGTATATTGGAAACAATGAATATATAATGGAGAAACAATTTGATGATATTGTTGGTGTGGTAATGCCCTGTGGTATGTTAACATGTACAGTGAGGATTGTATATGATATTTATAAAGATAAGATTGTAACCAGTTACCCAATAAACATGAAAAGATAATAGCATCTTGTATATATTAATCATGAAGCTGGAAGATTTATATTACAACTTGAAAAGCCCTGCCGCGTTTTCAGGGATAAACAAACTATTGCAACATGCTGAAAAATATGGTTATTCCAAGCAGCAAGTTAAAGAGTGGCTACAAGGTCAGGATACATATACACTTCATAAACCCAAATGGAAGAGGTTTCGAAGGGTTAAAACAATAACAAAGGGTCTCAATGATTTATGGCAAGCTGATCTTGCAGATATGACTCAATTGTCTAGGTATAATGATGGCAACAAATATCTACTAGTGGTTATAGATGTGCTGTCTAAATTTGTCAGAGTTGCCCCGTTAAAGTCTAAAAACTCAAAATTAGTTTGTGAAGCATTGGAAACCATGTTTCGCATTACCCGTCCAAATCATATTTTCTCCGATCGTGGAACTGAATTTACAAATATCACCTTCAGAAACCTTTGTCAACAGTATGGAATAATTTGCTACACTGCTCAGAATGTCGAAACCAAGGCTGCAGTTACAGAGAGGTGTATCCGTATTTTGAAATCCAAAATATACTGATACCTTACCAAACACAATACCTATCGATATATCGACATTTTACAAGACATTGTTGATAACTACAACCATACAAAGAATCGTTATGGTTTCCGTCCGGTAGATGTAACTGTTAAAAATGAATCGGATATTTTAAAGATTTTGTACCCTCCACGAGGACATAGAAACATTTTATACAAGTTTAAGCTCAACGATGCTGTAAGAGTTGCAAGTGCTCAATTTATCTTCGATAAGGGGTACAAACCCCAATGGTCTCAAGAAGTATTTTATATTACAAGACGAATAACTTTAGATCCACCGCGTTATAAAATTAGTGATTACGGAAAAGAAGATATCTTGGGAACATGGTACGAGCAGGAACTTCAAAAGGTACGTGCAGGAGATACATTTAAGATTGAGAAAATATCACGAAAACGTAGAATGAAAGATGGTACTCGTCAATATTTAGTAAAGTGGCTTGGATATCCTGAAAAATTCAACAGCTGGGTGGGTGAACAAGACATGAAAAGAGTATGACCCACTTATCAATTTTAATAATGGAGTCAATACCGTTAGAAGTACCGTTTACCTGTATTGTGTCAGGCGCAACAGGAGTAGGGAAAACTCATCTTGTGGCTCAACTGTTGCGTAAAAATCTATTTGATAAGCAATTTGAAAAAGTTGTTTGGTGTTATGGAATGATGCAACCTATGTATCACCAATTGTCGGAGGAAATGGATAATTTAACGTTTGAAGAAGGATTCCCCACCGTGGTTGAAAGGAATGAAGGACAAACACTCTACATTCTTGATGATTTAATGGAGTACTCAAATGACAAAACATTGGCAAATCTGTTTACCCGAATGCGACATGCAAATATTAGCACTATATTTATAGTGCAAAACTTTTATCATTCTGGAAAGTACTTGACAGAAATTTCCAGAAACGCTCAGTACTTATTTCTATTTCCAAACCCACGTTCGAAATCTATGATTGCAACATTAGGAAGACAAATGTGGCCTCATAAGCCCAACTTTTTATCTACAGCGTTTGAAATGGCAACCAATGAGAACCCATACAGCTATCTGATGATCGATCTGAAACCTAATACACCTGAGGATTTACGTGTTAGGGAAAATATTTTTTATCAAACTGCAGTATACAAACCTACATGAAAAGACACGTTATCTTGATATCTATAAAAGATATGGAACGTCATTCCGCAACAATATCTCTGGCCTGTGCCTTGGTTAAAACTGACAAGAAATGTGTTAAAAGTTTTATGAAGTCTGCCCCTGTATCGATAATCAAGTCTTTGAGCGAAATTTGTTATAATATTTTATATGGCAACATTCCTCTTACTGAGCAACAGATTAAGCTGCTACGTAAACAACGTTCTACAATTTACAAACTATCATCTCTGAAGTTGTCTGATAACATGAAAAGACAACATGTTACAATGGATCTTTTAAAAACATTGATTGCAGTATGGCCAAACGATATCTGTTAGTGTCTCCCAGCTGGTTAGAGAAACAAACTCAAACTAATGGAGAACCAGTGAAAGTAAGCGTAGATACACTTGAGGACAAGCCAAAGGAAGATATTTCAAGTCTATTTTCCAAGCGCCTACAGTCCAAGGTCAAACTCCTTTCCAGTCATTTGAAACCCATAAAGCAAGATGCAAACAATCGTGTTGAGTATTCTGACGGATCTGTAGGATCAACCCTGTATGACATATTAAGGTATTTGGTAACTGATAGCGGAAAATTTTTAGCTCCTCGTCCAATAGACATTGACCAATTTCGAACAGAGTATATGCAGGAAGTACCGAATGGGGCTCTAGGGAGAGGCAAGGAAGTACATGAAAAGAAAAGTATCGAGTGGAAACGTTTATATTGAACAATATGTCAACATCAACTACGTTTAATATTTGTGAATCGAAAGACGGTCGAGGCTTGGCGCTATTTGCTACAGGCTATTGTCCGTTGAGCAGCGTACATGTCGCTGACTTCAAGGTGGACAATATGACGTATAGTAGTATTCAGCAATATTATGAATCGGAAAAGGCGAATTACTTCAACTGCTATGAAGCAAGATATGAAATATTGATGGAACGCTCTCCCAAGAAGATAATAAGTATTGGGAAAAATTTAAAATTTTTCGACCAACCGGAATGGGACAAGGTCAAGTATGACGTCGTACTTAAAGCAATGGAGGCTAAAGCCAATCAACATAACCCCACCTACGACCTGTTGATGTCTACACAAAATGCTGTGATTGCAGAGGCAAGCAAATTTGGTAACGGCATTGGGCTATATATACAAGACGCAAACGTCAACGATATCAGTCTTTGGACTAAAGACAACTGGTACGGTCGTCTTTGGATGTCAGTTCGCTATGGACTTCAAAATAACCAACTTAGTGGTAAAGACTACAATCAATAATAACATTAACTTGCTACAACTCAACAGTGTTCTACGGCGATTACGATACAATCCACGACGTTTTCGTGCTGGAACTTTAAAGTTGTCAAGCGGAAGTGTGATGGTATGGCCAAATGGCAAACTATTGTATCTGGGATACAAATCAATAGATGACTTGCGTTCGGATGCGAAGAATTTTAAGAAAATTTTGAAAAACTTTGGATACTGGACTGATGAATTTGAATTTGAAATTTGTTCAGTAACCGGTGTGTGTAAATGTAATGCTACTATTGATTTAAAAATTTTGTATGAATAGCTGAGAGGCGATTACACTATAACATACCTACCGGAATTATTTCCAAGTTTGAGTTTTAGACATAAGAGTGGTACATTGTCCGTCTTTAGAAAAGGGAAAAGTGTAATAACAGGTGTAAAGTCTCTTGGTGATATGTATGATATTGTAAACGATATATGTAAATTAATTTTTTGAAATAAAGAGAAAAACAACAGCACTACATGAAAAGGCTATAATGGTATTTATAAACAGCTTAAATGGAGATTATTGTTGTGAGAAAATTAAATGATTTGACAGTACAGCTTCCTATACCAATTGAAGCTGCTTACGTCCTTGTGATGGGTTACAACCTATTTGGATCCATAGATAAAAATAAAATGCCATACATGATAAAGGCAAATTTTATTGAACCTAAAATTCTAAATTGTGGTTTTACAGAAACCCTTTGTGTTTTAACTGGACAAAAAGTGGAGACTTGCTCCAAATTAAAGAATAACTTTACTTCAGACCTAGTTTTTGAGGTAACAGACAATGTAGGAAATGCTATTTCCTCTTTCGCAGATAAAGTTTTGTACTTACATTTAAAGCTTATAAAAACATGAAAAGGATTTATGTGTGTTAATATTTAAAACAATGTCTATTAGTGTGAAGATCAACCCAGTGTTTCAAGGACAAAGACACAAACCCAAAAGGAAAACATCGAAACCCAAGCGAAAATCCCTCAAAACTAGGAGAAAAACTTTAAAGCGCAAAGTTGTTACACGAAGGGTTAAAAACATGAAAAGAAATTGAAACGTTTAAAATCTAAGAAAATTTTCTAATATGGAAAACAGCAACCTTGACTGGAGTCGAAAGCCTCAACAACAAAACGAAATTGACAGCTGTCATCTTGTCGAGTTTACCAGTGTCAGCGGACAGCAGATTGAGGATGCTGCGACACCGTTGGGATTTTTATACTGACGAAATTGCTTGGGGCAAATTTTTACAAAAGTTTATCATTTTAACAAAATTTTATGGTAAGATTTTAATTTCACGGTTGGGTACACATTTTTAAGCAAATTTTATGTTAAAAACATATTTGTACAATTCACTACATTTTTGCTAAATGTGTTGTCGGTGACAAAGTTGACATAAGTACATATTCGAAACATTGCCTTTGGCTAATTGTGTTATCAACAAAAGTTTAAAAAATGATTTAGCGTGCTGTACTATTGAAACACTTTTCAGAGTGAGCACTTACTTTAGGTTTCAAAACGTTTTTATGAAGCAATATTAATACGATAATATATTCACTTAACAGCATATTGTTAAAAAAATTAAAATTAAGTATATAATTTTATATAAATAAAACAATAATACTTTTCAGTAGTTAGTTGTATCAACAACAAACTTTATTGTAGTAGTAGTAGTAGTAAGGTTTTACCATATAAAAGGTTTTAGCAAAGTATTGTTTGGCTGTTTATGGTAAAATTATTCTTATTTAATCTGGCAGCATTGCGTATCCTCGCTAACTATAGACTATCCGGAAATCGTCGTGTAGTGACATAAAATATGTATATATTTATATAAAGTTATTTACATATATGTGTGTATTCCAATGTATACATACGTGTCTGTTCAATATAATAAGAATTAATACTTGGAATGATGACCCCATTATATGTACGTATTTGTTAAGTATATGTGTACATATTATAAAAAGGTAATTTATAAATTTGACAGGTGCGTGGGCGGATCAGCATACCATTATATGTATTGTATGTATATATTATATAATGCGTGTTCGCAGGGGGATTATTACCATATTTATTACGTATACATGTATATGTGTCTATTATATAAGGGTCATTAATCATATTTGACAGGTAATTAATCATTTTTCACAGGTCACGTGACACATGGTCATTAATCATTATTTCTCCTAAAAATTTGACAGGTCATTAATCATTTGACGCAGAACCCCCCTTTTTCCTACTACTTGGGTCACTTACATTTTGTTACTCGCACGCATTTCAACGAAAACTGTTTTTGTCTCATTTTGTTCGCTGTCCACTTCCAAACCACTCGCATTGTCATGGCATTTTACTCGAAAATTACTCGCTTCCATAGCCTAATACTTAGTTATCACGCCATTCTCGCGACACTGGTACGTGTAATTCATAACCACACGTTAGATTATTAATGAGAAAAATCATTATTTAGTTAGCAGGTAAAACTTAGGCCGTGTTTACATTGTGTCAGGTACGTACCGATTTTTGTTCGCATTGCATCGGATCCGACTGTTCGGTGTATGTATGTAGATGTATTTTTCCAGATAAACATCATTCAATTCGGTCCCAAAAATTGTGCATGCTATTTCTGATTGGATCGGATGAAATATGAGGACCTTATATAAAATATGTCGGGTCGGATCGGATGTGCATACGGTCAAAGATAAATACAATAACAATACTTGAAATTGTAACATGATTGTTTACAGAGTGTGGTTACGCGCATTATTCATAAGATATATAAACCAAATAAATACGAGAAAATAATTCGTAAAGTTAGACAAATTTCATCTACATATACTCGCAATGAACGCTAGTATCGCACTAGCCATTAATACTACAATTTCGTTGCCATTTCACTCACAAATGACACTTGCGTTTCACTCGCAAGCTCCTCACAATTTATTCGTATTTCAGTCCCTTCTTAGTCGCTAATGGTCGTTTAGACTTTTGTCCACTACTCTAAATCTAAATGTTTATATGTTAGGTGGCAATTGTGTAAAACAGTAAAAAATCATTTTATTGATAAACTAATTATCATTAACAGGTGCTGATGATCGTTATTTGAGAAGCAAACGAGCTAATTATATCATACGTTTCGCGAGTATAGACCATTAACTCCTGTTAATATACGACGATTACATAAATATCCTCGGATCCTTGAAGTTTTTCGCAAGGCGAGCGAATAACAGCGCTTGCAACCGTGAAGTATTCGCCGAATTTAGATAGTACAACATATCCAAACATGTTTTGCGGTTCAATGGGTGTTAAAGGGTTAAACGGCAAGATAATTGTCAACCACAAGAGTTCATGATTGTCTCTTCAGACGCATATGACATATCGCTAACGCAATATATTCTGACTGGGCTGAAATGAATACACGTACAGTGCATGTGTACAAGAAGAGTGTGAAAAGATAGCATTAAGATATGGTGACAGCTTGTCCCCCCGAAAATGTGCTTTTTAGCTATAAATTCATGTGTACATTCAAGGTTTGCTAAAGAATTCGTGTTTACGCCAGTACAATTAAGGTTACCTATTGTTTACCTCTATTTTATTATAATCAAATTGATATAGAAAACCATTGTTACATGTTTTTGCTGCGTTTTTTGGGTTCGTTGATCAAGTTTTACAGAATCAATGGCAAGTATAAGGCAACTCTATTTCTTACTGGAAAATAATTTTGAAGGTGGGCAGCGTGCGAAAAAGCGATTCTTAAAAGACTGCCAATTTTCAAAATTTGACTCGTTTCTTTTCATGAAAAAACATTTAGTTTTAACAAATTAATTAACCTTATTTGTTTAATGCGTGAGTAAACTTAAGGTCACCCCACCAACCATCCTATTTTGTAATAATCGATATCAAATCGCAAACCATTTGAATCGCAATCAGCGTGCTGACGAACAGTATTATGCCGAATTTCAATTGGACAAAAAGAGCTCCGTAACAATTTTTATATATAATTACAAAACAGGATGGTTGGCGCAGTCATCGTAAATTTACTCGCGCATAATTCTTGGTGTTAATAACTTAAACAGTCTTAGTTCAAACTCGACATATAGTGGGTGCTACAGCAGTGCTATACTGTTTTTACGTGGGCGGCAAAGATTTCTATAAATATTTTATGCAAAAAACAGCATCGAAATTTCACTTTAGTTGATTTTTATATTATTTGCACATAATTATGTCGTATACCGTTTCTAGGTACTTTGAGTTCCTGGATCGCCTAAGCGATACGTCACACTTGTGTATACTAATCGTTACACGAACGCTGTGTTATCTGAACAGTGCTGGCAATCCTATCATATATAATTTTATGAGCAGTAAGTATTTGTATGACGTACCTTTATGTGCTTATGTATTGCTGTTGTGTCCAAAACCTTTTAACAGTTCTAAAAATTTGTAACAAAGAAAAAAATTTGTTTTAAAAGCTTCTGAATACAATCTGCAGAAAATATCGCGCAAATAACGGCTATATTATGTCCATCGATCGAAAGACGTGGAAATTTAGCTTTGTATTCCATGAAACGCGACTAAAATTAATAAATTCTTTATAACGCGGCAAACAATTATTTTTATATTTATATTATAGTCAGAGTAGTCGATTTCGTAGATATCGCTATTTTTTCATTTTCATGTAGTTATGGTTTTGTTCACATTTACATACGCACCTGATATGTTTCCTATTATGCAATAGAGGGGAATAACAAAATTTTAACTGAAAATTAGCTCCTGTTTGTGCTGTTATCTTTTGTAGCTTGGCAATAAGCCGACCAAACTGAGATTTCGGCAGTACACATGTTTTCTACAGTTTATTGCTTATAAACAAATAAGAGAAAAATTAATGTTCGTGAAAAAATCAAATTACATTTCAACAAAAATAAATCCATTTGGCTAATTTTTTCAACTCTGGGAATTTCGTGTAGTATAAATTTTTACACGGTGTGTGTTTACAAACTGCAATAACATTATACCAATGTTAGGTATTGGAGAATATGGCTGATCAACACCATGTATTTTCTACCCAAATTATGTTACTTCTGCTGTTATATTTATTTTCCAGCAGCATGCTTTCCGGCAACAGGATAATTTAGCCTTAAAATTTGCAGGAAACGAATACGAAGGTTAGGGTACGACGTCTGTTTGACTACGAGTCTATTTAATTACTCTTAAATACTAATCTGTGTTGAATGAAGCTTCCACGTATTTCATTCCAATATGCCACTACTTCATCAGTTTGGAATTGCACTATACTGTATAGATAGCAACGTCCATCCAATTTTTCCGGCTCCCTTTGTACCTTTTCCACCCGACCCAGGTGACAGCCTCCATAGCCGATTTTCTGCAGGACGCGACCCAGCCAAAGAAGTCTGATGACAGCGGCAGTTGTCTGATAAGCTGTGAACGTCTACGTACCTCAGCGTTAGTAACATGTTTCAGGTAAGATATTTTCAGAATTTTACGCTCGCAACCATGGTCGAATGCATTCAGGCGTTGTTCATTATGAACCAGTAGGTTCCAGGATTTAGCGCCATAGGAGAGGATTGGTTTTAATACTGAAACCCGCTTGACAAGACGTTTTGTAGCAGTCGAGATCTCCCGCCGTTCCCATGACACCTTCTCCAAGGCTTGGAGGCAGTTGAAGTCAGTGCGATACGATGTTGTACTAGGGGAGAGATGGCGCCAGAGTTGGAAAAATTTGAACCAATGTAAAGAAACTTTTCAGTCGGTTCAACGGATTTATCGCCAACTATGATGCTGCATGAAGTTTGTGCGGGCATAACAAATGTTTGGTCGTTTTTCACTTATCGGCAACCCAACATCAGCACACACCGATGTAAGATGATCTAATGCCGCTCGAAGCTGGTTTTCAGTTAATGCCATTAAAACGATGTCATTGGCGATGTTTAAGCCTGTGAGGTTAAATCCCGGGCTTACCTCCACTCCAGCATGGACGGCAACACCAACATCTAGAACGCAGTCCACGACATATTTGAGCAGTGTTGGCGACGTAATACACCATTGACGGACATCCGATCGGATTGAAAATTCCTTGTTTAACCTCCTGTGTAGCCGGACTTCCGCGAATATACTGAAGTAGTAAGAGGCCATGAGCCGTAGGTGCTTTGCCGGCACATCATCCGCCATTAGCGCGCAGAGTGACTCACGGTCAAAGCAGCGCCAAAGTATATTAAGCAGATGAAAGTTAGTTGATGGTATTTTAGCCGTCCTATAGGGCGTGTCTGAGTGAAAATATTTGATAGACACAACTCCGTCCAGGCAGAATGCGCCCTAGGTTTGGTATTGTTCTGGCGTCTCTATCGGCTCGGAGCCCATTCAGAACGATAGTTGTAAAGGCTTTACAGGTGTGGCCGATTATGCTGATTCCACAATAGTTTGAGCACACAGAAGTGTCTTTTCTCTTGAATATTGCTGAAGAAGGCCTTTTTGGATATTTTCCTTCTTCCAGATTTTGCAAACCAGCATTTGGATTTGTTCAGCCAGAGAAGCCCCACATCCAGTAATGAAAATTTTTAGGTCCTGGAGGTCTTTAAGGCCTTTCACATTTAGCCTAGGTTTTACTAATTAGCCTATTATCGGATTGGCGATTCTGCTCTGCAACAGTATAACTGTCAGGATCCAGAATTATTTATCAGTCAATGTAGTCGATTTTCCCTACGGAACCAGTAGATTATGAATGAAATTTCACAATTATGGCATCCTACTGGAAAACTGTTGGAACGAAATGTGTTATTGCTTTGTCGCCTTCAGTGTTTGAGTTCACAATACCGCTAGTGTTTTAAAACCGGTATCATATATTTCGCATAAATTGTTGATCCGATGCGATATTTTAAGCTTTATCATATGTTATCATTTGAATATACAATAGTTTTAGAACATGACTTAAAATATTAGTTACGTTTAGCTTTAATAAAACTTACTTTAATTTTTCTAAAAAAGCCATAAACGAAAAGCTTCTTACTCTGCTATACGCGAAATTCTGCCTCGAGAGAAGCTTTCAGCCTAACGAGACATTCTGCCTAACGCGACTCAGGGATTTAATGTTATAAATTGATTCTACCTAACGCGACAGTGCCCATTTTTCGTAGATTTTGAACATAAAAACGAATTAAATATCTTTTTAATTTTCCATCTTATTTCTCGCTAAAATACATTTCATTTAATTTTAGATAAATTTCAAAAAGCATTCCGATCGCTATTCAAGAAGCCTCAGCGTAGTGTATAGAATTAGTACGGGAACAATAAATCTCCGCTCCGTATCTGTGAATATTGACTAAATTCCGAAGCTATTAATATCGATTTCTTCTCATCGTACGGATAAGTACTAATTGGCGAAATAATACACATAGCTTGTTTTTCATCAAAATACGGTTAATATTATGTTGATGCAAAAGGTATGGATTATTGCCCGAGATTTTATGTCGATTTTCCCGTTATTCTCAATCACGCCATTCGATATGTGAACTATTACACATCAGCGCCGATTGACTTCACTAGAATAGATGGTGATTGTACACAGACTTAGATTAAAGACGACCTTAATGTATTAAAATGTACCCTGCACCAAATATATGAAGTAACCATGCACAAATATGTTACAAACCATATGTCCGGCTATCGACCTTCGTCATATTTTGAAATAGCATATCTTTCATACTCATGCTCTCATATATAGTCATTTCATGGATGAAATTTTTTGAAAACCATCATAGTTAAGATCCAATTTTTTTGTTGGTTGCATCTAAAAACGACAAACATTTTCAAAATTTACGGGGTGTCTAGTTTCGCTTGTTCTCTTCTTATAAAAATAGAAATGTGTCGTGGTTGTGCTTATGCTTTATCCGGAGATGTCTGCTCTGAAAGTTGATTCTTACGCAAACCTTAAATGTCTTGTAGCACGATTGCTGCACAGGACTTTCAACTCCGCATTATCCGTTATTCGTTCCGTTTCAGCTTAAGTCTACCATATCTTCATACACTATTATAGGTTCTATAATATACTGAACGAAATGTGTAATGCTGCTTTTTGCATCAAATCTCTTCACTTGCTGTTCGCTTCCATCAATATAACCTTTTTCTACTGTTTACCAAGATCTTATTGCTATTTCCTATTCCAGTATTACTCTAAAATACGTCAGATTACCATGATAAACTTTACAGCGCTCGACAGTTGGGCTCACTTTAGTGTTTATTACGTTCCAGTTCAACAGTAAGTAGCTGACTGAATAAGCCTTAATAATGTATAAGTGAACCTATACTTGAAAAAGACCCACTGGCTAGCTGTCACCAGCCTTAACTTTGTTGAGTTCAACTATTTACTCAATTGCGCGGGTAAATACTGTAGTTTAACTGGATAATGAGGTTCGATGCCGGGACTTATCTTTGTAACATTGCACAATGAGCACAGAAAAGTGGACTTAACTAAATTATGGAATTTTTGCGCTTCATATACATTTATATAACGAGTGTCTGTGTGTTATATATACATCACGTTTGCACTAACTCTAGAACCTAGAAAGAGGAATGCTGTTTTCGGATTTCGTTGAATTGACGTAGCCGCATATATTCATTTGTGGCGTAAAAAGAAGGAATAGATCTGTGATCTTTGCGATGCCTAATAATAGACAATTCAATATTTAATGTTTAATAAAATTTTTCTACAACTAACTGCCTAAAGACTTTGGTTTCACAATTGTCAAACTGAGCATTATAAGCTTATTTTCAAGAGCACATTATTACTGAATTAATAATGAAGTGCTTTGAAAATCCAACCGCTGAAATCTATGTGTACTGTGATAAATGTATAATGTCGCGCAACCACATCTAAGGTCGCGCCGAAGGTTGCAACATTCTTTTCGTACACCATTTTAAAAACCTGTTTGATATTGATTAAATTTGGACCTGCCAATCTACGATAGCGTTTGGCACGGAAATCCACAGGACTATAGCGAGTACTTTCCTCACTTGCGGTACTTTCACTCTGGGTAGGCGGCTTGCTAATTTTATATTTTCACTAAATGTGTTTTTGAATTATGTTCGGTGAAAATGTGTCAATGTGTACATTGTTTCGCAGTTTTGCAAATTGAAACGATTTTAATGTTAACCCAGAAGCTGGCTTGCAATAAATTTCTCGTTTCCGCCTGACCCAGTAGCACTAATAGCATTACATATATGAGTTCAACGTAAAGCGTTGATAAACATCAGTCAAAAATGTGTGTAGAGATTAAAGCTATGTTCAAATGTTCTAACACATATCTGAAAATTAATCAAAATCTGAGCTCAAGTTTTGATTAAATTTTGATTAAAATTTCAAAGCATTTTTACGTTTCTGCCTAAATCGATCGTGTGAACGCTGTTCAAACTTTTCTAGCATATTACGTTAACCTATCAAAGACAAAGAAGATAAAACTGAAAATATTTGAGCACAAAATTTAAAAAGACAGTGAAAAACTTAGAAGCACATTACACTTTTTTACACTGTACATGAGAGTAGAATTTTTATCACATTTTGAGCTGAAATTTAGAAAAAATGTATTGGATGTTATAATGCAGCTTTGCAATACTTTCGTGCACGAGCTACTGCATTTCTATGACTGCACTGGCCATATGTGACATTATCTTCGTTTATTATTTTTCGGCTTGTAAATAATAGTGCGAATGATTTACCACAAGACTAAATCGTTTAACTAAAACTCATTATCAAGTAAATAATCTGATCAATGATATTCGTGATCTGTGATGTTATTGTGGCACAATTTTGCATGGACAGTGGAAGAACAGAACTTTGCGTTTATTATCTACCCACACCCTTCAAGTCTTGTACAATAAAGTTTGTAAACACTGGCACATCATTTTTGAATAGCAAATATCAAACATTTTGTCACACTTTTTCACTAATCAAAACTACTCAACCATCGAAATCTTGCAAGCAACCGAAGTGATAGTATTAAACCTAGTTCACACAGTTGTGCGAACCATTCAGAGTTTTAAATATGTGTTTTGGTTAGTTTTATTTACTGAAAAGTTATTTTAATACCAACTGCATAAAATGCGAATAATAGGTCAATGCGCTTGATCAAACAATCTAGTTGGTATACAGATATAATGTTGTAAATGGGACATTAACTTTGGCAAACTAGCACTATGTGAAAATGTTAATAGTAGCTTCTCGTCATATTTGTTATCTGGCGTGGCTCTAAATCGTCAATCTAGGAGCGCTTTCGAATTTTAAGTCTAACCTTTTAAGTTTAGTTTTTTCTAGTTAATTTCAGGAAGTGCAAAGTTTTTCTATTTATAATAGTTCCATTGCATGTAATTTCCAAGTCCAACAAAAATTATCCATTGCAAAAAATTTACCGACCAAAATGAGGTATAGGTGACACAAACTTGCCTTTACATTATAGATTCAAACTTATTATCTAATTATTACAATGGCAACAAAATCGGGCAAAAATTACACAAATTTATCTTTAATCATTATTTTTTCGGGAGGAGGGGTATGTAAAACAGTGTCCAGTCATGCCTCAGCTGCGTCCGCAATTTGAACGACTAATTTGATCAGTACAAAATTTAAATCTTCTCAACAAAGGCAATACACAAAATCGCGTTATGTAAAAGGCGATGTACACTATTCTGACATTAAATAAGAATTTCAAGACATGAGAAATTAACATTTATTGGGCTGCTGAAAACTTGGCATTTACCCATCAAGGCATCATCTTGGCATTTATAACGACAATCAAACCACAACATTTAAAAATGGTGTAGCCAATCTGATTCATCAACCCATCCTAACTGAGTACTTAAGTGCATACACTCATTGTTTCTGAATATAATAAAAATAAATCGACATGCCTGTCCTGACCTTCTAGCGCAACACTTAACAGCGATATTTGTAATATTTGTACCTAACCAATCGTGCTTCTAATTTACGTATTTCATTGTTAGGCGCATAACCATGTTTGACTAACCTACTAAGATTACATATACGTCGGTCTGATTTGTAGTGAACCGAGAAAACTCAGAAAAGCGAAAAAGTCGATGCAAAGTTTACCATTTTTTGTAGCCATGAATGTATATGCTTTGGTTCACTGATGACAACGCGTTGTAAATATCGATCCACCGGAACTGCAACAACCTAGGCCTACGACCCACGAGACCCATGGCTCAGGGTTTGCAGCATGTCGGTTTAATAAAATTTTATGGCTAAATTCAACTTACAACCTGTATTGTCTCAAATATTAATTTGTGGCATGTATTAATGTATAACAAAAAGGTTTGTCACTTGGTGAATTCAAGGATATTCCCGAAACCCAATCACTGTCAGTAAAAGGAAAGTTCATTAACACGTTCGCTACAAACGCAAAAATTTGCGATTTTTTGCTCGACAATAGGGGTCATATGACTAAACAAAACCCGAATTTGTCTGTTTTGCGCACACTACTACTATATATTTTGGAACTTCCATTTCGAAATATGCTATAAAATCAGTGTTACCCACCGGTGGGTAACAATTGTCTAGCAACAATATGTTTGAACTACCGTGCCCGATCATGATGATCGGTTGGTCGAAACTAACAAGAAAAACAGAAAGCGTGACAAGGTTCTGAAGACGAGAGCGGTAATTGACTAAAATATGGCCAAAAAGGCGTAGACATTTCAGGTCAATTGGCTGTATGCCTTACTAAGATATGAAAGTCGCTCAAATGGTAAAAAAGAGTCGCGGTTACATTACTGTGCGAAAAGTCGGTGGTCAATGCAGCAGTTTGTGCCGAAAGCTATGACGTACTGCGAAGATTGTGAAGGAAACCCGTTCATGTACGTTGACTACTTCAATGGACATTTTATGTAAACGAACGATGACAAATGTTCATTACGAGATGTAGTAACGTTAATACCAACTAAAATTCAAATATGTACAGAGCGAAACTTTTCCGAAGCGAATATTATTTTGCATTCTTTATAGCTGAATAAACTACAAAACTAAACATGAGCCAAGTTAAACTAGTCTCAGCACAATCTTACCTACCGGTGGGCAAGAACCAGCGGAATTTTGCACAAACTTTTGCACGACACTGTGCGCTAATTGTTATCCACCGGTGGGTAACACTCTAACAGCAAAAACCGCTAAGCTGTTTTAGAGACAATACGTTAATTTGCTTTTATAATTCTCAGCCTTTGGGCAGGCGGTATAAATTGAATCCAGAATTCTGTTTCAAATGTCCCGAAAAGGTGACGCCGACATTACTGATTTCTAGTTACCTGTATTTTCACAAACTAGACAGGGTTTTGGTATGCAAAAGTAAGTAAAAGATTTAAAAGATTTATTTCTAACTAGGTTTGAAACAGGAACTGTATTGCATGTATAAGTAGTTACTGAATGAATACTTCTGAGCTGTGCAACTTTGTAAAGAACAACTTCGAAAATATAACTGAGCTGAGCGAAGCAAAGCGTTTTTGTTTTCGTCAGAGTGGCAGATTCAGTACATTGTGTCCGCCCGTCCGTCGAATTTTTCAAAACTACTGGGCCGATGTTGAAAATTTTTGCTGTTTGAAAGGCCTAAATATCCTTCAGGTAAGCGATATAGTTTTTGTCAAATTTTGTGTTAGTTAAATTAGTACTTAAAATTAGTTCAGTATGTTAAGCAAAGACGAGGGTGCGACGAGGGCGAGGCCCGGGAAGTCGTAGGGCTTTTTGTCCCCACCCTTCTGACAAACCCCTCAACCGAGGGACTCTACCCTCTGAGGCGACTTCCCCCATCCACCGCCCTGGCTACACCCCAAGACCTCGAATCTTCAGCATGCGTGTTATGGACAATGTCTGAATCACAGACGCTTTGTTATCTAATTTTTCACTTCTAAAGCGTGAAATTTGAAGCAGTAAATAAAGCTTGACAATGGGTCCGAACTTCAGAAACACTCCTTATCTCTTATAAGCATCGTTATTAGCCCGATACGTTTTTATCTTATCTTGCCCCCAGGATATACTTTACGATAGCTTGCCACTTCCGCCTGAATCAAAATCGTTCCTGGTGCCTGGACATACCCAAACATGGCAAAACCCACAGCTAGCAGAATATATCTCCGTTGCTACAAAAATTAGTTGATCTGTAATTCTTTTATTTTTTACAAGCAAAAAGCACAAAAGCAAGAACTATATAGCACACACGGCGGAATTGTACCATTGCGCATTGCGCTTAAGAACATCATACGTGGTTATAAAAACGGGTGTAAAATGTTATCCACATGAGGCGACGGACCCGCGTCAGCTACTCTTTAGGCACTGTTCTCCAAACCCGGTTTTGGCTGCGCTTCGGGCGGTGAACACATCTGCATCACGCTCCCACCAACGCACTGACTGATCAAGGAATCCGAAAACCATCCCCTACGCTTCCCTCTCGAGTCCCCGACGACATCTTGGGGACCCCGGACCTCACGCATGTGTGGAAATGATTCAGAATGGAATCGAAATTTGATTGTGCCATCAGCGTCTAACCTACGAATTGAGCATAGCTCAATATAATAAAAGTCACGACTAGAGACAGCACAAGGGCGGACATGCAATGTGCTCGGCCTTAGGCTTTAGTGATGTGGGCTGACAGCAATTTTTTTAGTTACGTTATAAAAGTTGGTCCTCGTAATTACACACATTTCCAATGACCAGAGCGGTTGATACTTAAGGCAGACCCAAATATTTCGCCCTCCGGGCCTCAATGAAATGGAAATTACCTAAGTGTGGCTAACAAGTGGTCTACCTTCTGATGAGCTATATCCGCCGCTGGAATAACATATTCCCTACAAAGTTGTTGTATTATTGGTATTCACTCTTTCTAATAAGCTTTATATTTAATACAAATGCATCATCTAATCCAAATTTAGTGACTTTGTAACAGGTTTAAAATGTTATCTTTCTTTTCCGTAAAACTGTCAATTTGATGAACAAGTTGCATATTTGTCCTATTTAATGCTCCATAGAACCGTCGTTTATAGTAAATATTGATAACTAATTATATGTGCCTTCCTGAACGTTTTGGCAAATAAATAGTTAGCTAGCCTGTAATTCCACGTTGTTTAATAGGAATAACAATTGTCTCCGGTGTTAAGGGTTGGCCAGGCTACCAAGGGGTTTCCGGACCAAATCCGTCCCAAATCCCCAAAACCCGGGATGGATCACCTTTTCATCTATTACACCCCTCCTCCCTTCTACGTTCGTGAGTTGGTTTTTGTTGTTTCCACCTTTTTATTTAGTTTTAATGCTAATTTGCATAATTAGCATTATTTTATGTTATTAAATAACTGGTGTTACCTTTTTTAGTTTTCTTAATTTAGTCTTCTTTTTGCTTAGGAAGAATAAGGTGACAATAATTTTATGCTACTATCGCCTACGCTTAGGAACGCTTTAGGCTGACCTTTGTCAGGCTTACGTAGCGTCAGAATCGGAAATCTTCTGAAATTGTTTATACGAGTTATTGGTTTCAATCTTGGCTTCGACAGTTGGTTACTGATTTATTTACGATTATCTAGCTACCTATTACTGTTCATTTTGAATTATTTGTTTTATTATGAATCTTATACCTATCGAATTTAATGTTTTTACCCGATTTTGTCTTTGATGTGGTGGATGATACGAACTGTGAGTGAGTAACTGGAAAATACCTGGAATTAGCAAGACTACTGGGAAAACCTTGGCATACTTTGGCATTAAATCTAAAAACGATTAGAGTTGAGCCGCAAGTATTCTTCACACATAGGTACTTATTGCTCTACTAATTTATCTTAATTGCATTATTATTCCCGAATAAAACCTGAGCGAGCACGAGCGTAAAGTAACTCATAACCGTATTCGAAATAACACTCGCCTAGCTGAACTGTCCGGTAGCGGGAACGTTAACATAAGGAAACAAATTAGCCAAATCTAAGGAAGAGGTTAAGGTATCAAATAAACGAACGAGTCGAACCTTCCAGCGGCTACGTACCAACCCAAAAGGGAAAGTAATAGATAGGTATCAATTACTCAGGATCTATCAGTGAATTGCCCGGCACTGGAAGCTCTAAGAAAACTAAATAACGTAATTCTAAGGAAGAGGTTAAGGTATTCAAGTAAACGTATGGAGCGAATGGCGATCTCGTGCCAACCTCAAAAGAGGAATTTATAAGGAAGTACTAGTGTAAATCTAAGGCAAACGTTAAGGTATGTAAACAAACGTGCGGATCGAACCGTCCCGCGATCTCGTACAAACCTCACTAGAGGATTTAATCAATACATTCAATACATACCTAATCACAATATTAAATAACTTACTCAGAATAATAGTGCGCTCAAAAGTGAGTCTGAGAGAAAATATGTCTTACAAGGATTAATCATAGAAATCGTATGCTGTCAAGGTGTTACAAGTTTTAATCACGGAGTGTCAAGAATATCTGGAGTTTGAATATTAGAGTGGCGAAACCAATTATACCGGAGGTGGCCAAATACTTGGAAGTCATAAAATAAGGTGCTTAAATAGTGGCGTTACGCGGAACCGAACCGTATTATCAATTGTTGTGCGATTTACTAACATTGGTAAAAGCTCGGCGCTCCTTAAAGGGGTGACCCTAATTGCGAAGCAATCGGTTTTGGGGTATGAGATGATTGTGTGTCCAGAGACTATGGGGGCATAGTTGAAAAGATGGTGGGCCCCTTCCCCGAATTTTCCTCCCCTAACCGAAGGAGGGCCAAAACTTCTAACTTCGGCTGGGATGACTCTATATCGGAATCAAATACAGAGCAATTCGAATATCCACGCAAGCAGTGCCATAGGAAGTAGAGATACGCTGACCTAATAACGCGCGCCAAGGAACAATCACTTATCCCACCGGCATACTACTGGCCACGCGTATAAATCACACATCTTCGAGCGACGAATCCCGTCCTAATTTAATAATCCGATAGCCGCCATAATATAAAAAGTATAGTCCAAACCCCACCCCAATCAAGATCATACAAAATAACATCCGGGTGTTGGGAGCTCGCTAGGCTACCAGGGTTGCCAACTCAACTCAACTCAATAAGTTTATTGAAAACAAGAATGGTACATAGTACAAAAAGTATAGTACGTATATAATGCGAAAAATATTACAAGACATACAAAACAAGAATTGAGTGAAATAATTGAGGCTTTTTGTTTAGAACTAAACTTAAATATTCAAATCAATAAACATTTCAATCAGAAAGGGAGCTTACTCCAACTAACATCTGATTACTAATGTCTATTATAATGTAAGTATTTGCTGAGATTGATATGATTATATATTTAAGTGCTTTATAGAACTTCTTAGAGCTGGTACTGGTTACAAATATTTCTGGAAGGGCGTTCCATGCATTAATTGCTCGATGACCAAAAGTGTGAATTTTGATTTTTATTGAATTTTACCTGAGCTAATTTATAGCAATGACCCCGAGTGTGCGAATTATGAGAAGGCGTAAATAGATTTGAGCACGCACACACTTGCTGGGTTAAACACTTATACATCATGAGTAGATCTGATTTTAGACGACGAAGTTCAAGTGGTTCAAGGTTAAGAAATATTATATGGTTTTCGTACGTTTTCTCGTTCAGCCTAGCGCGGATGAACAACCTGCGAGTGAAATACTTGTGCACGCGCTCCAGCTTGTCAATGTCACCTTTATAACAAGGTAACCACACTGGACAAACGTATTCCAACACTGGACGAACGTATGACTTATAAGTAGTATAGCTGTGATATCACATGTAACGAAGGAGCGAAATAGTATATTAATTAAACGGTATGCTCGAGCAGTAATAATATTAACATGATCTGAGAATTTTAAGTTTATATCTAAGTAAAGTCCAAGATCTTTTATGTTCTTGGGTGCAGGTACTACAGTATTTTGAATCATATATATATTGTGATCTGGGATTATTTTTGCCTAGATGTAAAATGTTACGTTTAGTTCCAGACATACTAAGTTGCCATGTTTTAGACCATTCTAGTATGTTATATAAAGCTTGTTGTAAAAGTAAGCAAGAAGACTGTTCATGATTTGCGGGCAATTCAACGTACAACTTTATATCATCGGCAAACATTTTACAATTGACAACATCAGCAACAGTATAAATATTGTTAATAAACATTAGGGTCCATTCCAAGGGTCCAAAAACTTAAAAATCCTTTTTCCAATTTAAAACGGGGTTTTTCACTTTTCACTCATTATATCCCTTTCTCACTCCTGCGTCCTTATTATTTTATTTTTGTTTTCTTGTTTTCGCCTCAATTTCTACCTAATTTGCATATTTTGTTTTTATTTCGTATTTTCGCTAACACAGTTTCTCTTACATAACATACAACTTGTTTTTCAGTATTTCTTTTCGTACAGATGTGTAGTTGTTGAGGTGGAATGAGAGCGCGTTTGTTAGCGACAGAGTCCTAAGTCTTTCAAGCTGATTAGTTACAGCGTAAAGGATTACGCTAGATCTTACTTTGCTACTATTTCCGGGTTCACAAATCTACATAAAACAATTATGTATCGATTAATGGTTAATGTTTTTTACGCAATATTAATTTGAAAATGTTTACTTAGCTACCGCAGTCGTGGTAGACTCTGTTATATATTACGGTTTGAATTTCCAAGTTCCTGTCGAGGGTCTAGTAGGCTGCCAGGGGTTCCGGGGTTAAAAGTCCACTTTTTCATACTTTTTCACTAAATCCCTTATTATAAGTTTCCCCCAAATATTTAGTTGTTCTAAATTTTAAAATTTATAAAACTTACTTTTATTCTCTAATTTGCATAAAAGTCATTCAATTTACTTATTAGCTAACCTACGTTTTGTTTTGTTTTATCTTAGTGATCAGTTGGATTGTAGTAGTGATCAGAAGGCGTAGTATAATACGTGTCACACCAGCGGAGTTCGTGTATTTTTATTTAATCTATAGCGTTTGGCTTAGAATGTTCTGCGCTTGCGCGTATCATGGTTTTGATTAAGCTTGATGAATTTTTAATGCTGATCTGCAACTATGGGACACAAACGAATTGTGTATTAACACGTGGTCTAGATCATATTATAATTTTTGATCTCAGAGGAATATTGTGGTTGCTATAAAACTGCACAAATAGGTATTTAATAAGATAACATTTATTGTAGTAATACTAATATTCCCAATGAAAAACTTTAGGGAAATTGGCATTAAGTTTATTAGGGGCGCTAGGATAGCATAATCTAGGGCTAGTAATATCTAAAAAATTTCGGCTCGTTGTTTTGAGTGAGTGGTAACCAGGGTGAGAGTGCAGGTGTGTCTCGAAATATTAGTAGTGCTATATGTGAAGCCTGGCAGCCGTCCGGGGTCGGTGGAGCAAGTAGTGCTAGTCTTGAGAAGACCGTGCGAGTAAGATGTTGGTTTCGGACGACCAAATCCTCCAGTACTGTACACCTAATCAGGTGTGCTAGCCGTCCGGGGGCCTAGGGATTGAGCAAACTTCAATTGCATAGTAGTCGACCGCTACTTTACAGTTTTAATAACGTGGTTCGGCAGCCGCCGGGTGTCGGCCTGTTTAACCTAAATCCTAATCACCATCGCTCAAGTGTAACCCTTAAACACTAGTTGCTATAATTTAGGGTTAAGGACTAGGCCAAGCACTAAGTAGTTTTAACTTAATCTAAGTCCAAAGTAATAAATAGAGATCGTCGAGAGTACTGAAATCAGCGGCCGAAGTGTGTGAGGAGCACAAAATTCAGACTGTCCAAAACCTAACGTCAGACTGTGCAAGTTCAAGGGTCAGACTGTGCAAGAGAGTCCGGTGGAATAAAAGCGTGAGCTGAAAATAATCTAGTACTAAAGAATAGTACTGCCGTTTGAATACGAGTGTGCAACTAATCGCTGTGGAAAAACCTTTGTAAAATCAGCGTGAGCTAAAAATTACGATACTAAAGAATAGTGCCGTAGCAATTCACACGAGTACTAAGAACAGTACTGTGATTTCATTACGATTATCAAAAATAGTGCCGCAAGTGATCTACGGTGATATCAGTGTCTAACATTTTATCGGGTTGTAATAAATGTTCTATATTCGTGTCTGTTGCCGAATTATTTGGAAGTCGAGCACGTAGAGCCGAGCAATATCACGCAGCATCGCAAAATATAGGGCACTAATGCCGCTCACGAAGAGCGGCGCGCAGTACCAAGCGTCCCACAGGCATTCTAGCGGCCGCACCTCGAACCGCACAATACTTCTGTGACGAATCCCGTACCAACCACTACCACAAGAAAAACAAAACAAAATAACAGTGCCGAAGTTGTGACTTTGATGTCACAGGAGTATGTTTAACGGCTTGATATCACGTTTTCAGTCTTAGAACTTTTAACGTAAAAGAATTATGCGTGGCATAGGAATTTGTGAAACATTGCAAGAGTGGTGCTCAGACTTTTTAATTTATATTCTCTGGTTAAAGAACGGTGGCTTCAGTCTCGTGTCGACCGAAGATTTTCAGAGATGTAAAAGGCATTAAGTCTTCAGTAACTAAAGCAAAGTCAGCTCATTATGACCATGTTTATGCGGAATTAAACACGTGATGGTGCGGATAAGAGTCTTTCGTCTAGCTAAAACTCGACACCGCTCTGCGCATGACATGATCAGACACATCAAGGATGCACAACAAAAAGTGCTGCCGGAACCTGCTAGCCTTTTTCCAAACAATGGAAAGAATATTTGAGTGCCAATGTCCAACCGAAGAGTTTCCGCATCCACCAATTGACTGTTCAGAACCAATCTGGGCGGGCGGTGCCGCCGATCACGCTGCAGAGGTTGACGCCTCACTAGAAAGATGAAGAATGGAAAGCAACTGGGGCCTTACGATATACCCGCCGAGGTATGGGGAATATCCCACCGATGCGCCCTGCGACAGTCGCCATGCTATTTAACCGCGTTGTGGAGGAAGGAGAAGCTCCACGGTTTGGTCAAGTAGTGTAACTATACCCATGTGAAAAGGCAAAGGCGACGTGTTAGAGTGTTCCAACTATAGACCTATGAGACTTCTGTGCCACACATTTGAAGATTTTTAGCGACATTACAGACAGCCGTCTTGAAGAAATTGTGAAAATCAAGTCAAACCCGTGCGCCTTTGTCGAGGGATGTGGGACAATCGACGCCATTCATGCTGCCCGTTTGCTATTAGAAAAACATCGCGAGAAGAATTGAATGGTGCACATAACAGTTCCTAGATCTTTAAAAAAGCTTTTGATAGAGTTCTTCACAGTTTGATCTGACAGGCATTGTGCAAACACCACGTCCCTGCAGCCTACGTCGACTGGGGTGATGCTTCTATACAGGGGTGTGGAACAGCACAGTGCGATGTTCAACAGGTGTGTATGAGCCGTTTAATATCCAAAAATCGGTGTCCACCAGGGTTCGGTCCTCTCGCCACTGCTGTTCATCCTGTGCATGGATACTATGACTGCTGATGTCCAAGCAGACTACCATGGACGTTACTATACGCCAATCATGTCTTATGGCGGATAAGGATTGGCGCCAGCTTCAGGAAAACACGCAATGTTGGAAAGATCGGCTGGCGAATAACGAATTGAGAACTCTATATCAAGAAAACAGAATACATGGAAGGTGACCCCCAAACAAACGGCACCAGTCACAATCAATGATAACGACCTGACGAAGGACACAATCTTCAAGTACCTCTTAACCTTTATAACCAATAGATGGCGACCTCACTCCTGAGGTATCGCGCCAGTATTACAGCTGCTTGGGCTAAATGGCGGCAAGTAACCGGTATTCTATGCTACCGCCGCATGCGACAGCGCCTGAAGGCGAAAGTCTATAAATGCGTCATAAGACCCGTTGCTGTATACGGGATCAGAATGCTGGCCAACAACGGCAAGAACTGACCAAGACCTTCATGCAATGGCAATGCGTATGCTGTGATGGTGCTTGGGAATAACAAAATGGGATCATGTCACGAAGGACGATGTTGCAGACGCAATGGGGATAACACTTATAGAAGAAATGCAAGATCGAGACTGCGGTGGTACGGACACGTCATGGCAGCAGACATCGTTCATAGTAGACCCAGCCAGGGCGCTGGGCTGCAGAAGGCCGAAAGAAAGATGGATGAATCGAATGAGTGAAGACGTGAGGATTGTTGGTGCAACCCAAAAATGATTCCTCAACAGAATCCAATGGAGACGCCTTTTCAAACAAGCGGACACCGCAATCTAGTGAGACAAACGCTAAAAAACAAGGAAGAAGGTTCTCTGGTTAAAGAATTAACCATTTATTCGCTCAGAACGTCACACATAGGTACCTTAAAAAGTACTTAGGCTTAACTTAGTAATACTAAATTCCCAATTAAAAACCCTAGGGCTAAATAAGTCAATAGTACTGTTGATAGCCTATTAGCTTAATAATAGGTAATAATATTTCCACAAATTCGGGCCTAAAGCGTCGACTAAGGAACACCAGGAGCGAGCAGGTTAGGGGGATCAGCGGGTAGTAACATTACTTGTTAAGTGCGGCAGCCATCTGGGGCGGTTTAACAAGTGGTGTGAGTCTTGAGGACACCGGATGAGTAAGGGATGAGATTCCGGCTGCGCACGTCGAGCCGCCAATAGTTCCCAACCACTAATTCCGGTCAGCCATCCGGGGGTCGGAGTACTTGAGAAAACAAATGGACAGTAGCTCGCCACTACTACACAGTTCTTATAATACTTAGTGTAGTTCGTCAGCCACCCGGGGACAGCTACGTCAACATAACGGCTATTAATAGAGTAATTCTAAGGAATTAGGTTCAGGTGCTTAAATAACTGTGCACTTTAGTGAGCCATCCGGGGCCAACTGTATAACTCACAGGAGCCTGTAACGTATCGGCTAGCCGAATTCTTAATCACTATTATCAAAGTTAATTTGGTGGTCGTGATCCGGGGGCTGCCTTTTAAATAAGATCACTACCTAACGTAATTCTAAGGACTTAGGCCCAGGTAATCAGTTACTCGTGTAATTGTCAGCCATCAGGGGCAAATGCATTGACCTCACAAGAGGTTAATAGAATTAGCGATACCTAATTCTTAACAATAATACCAATAGATAAAGAAGAGCCCAAATAATTAGAGCATTGAGTGGCTTAAGCGAGATTAAAGATCACAGCTAAAACTATTGGCAAAAAGCACCAGGTGTGAGCTAAATTGCGGTACAAAAGAATGTGCCTTATTTGAGTTCTATATCTTTGTAATAAACATTTATTTGCCGCCTTTCGTGGACAATTGGCTTATTCCGGGAGTGAGTAGAGCTAGTCTTGAGCGCCGCCCAGTCGTTTTGCAGCACCGCAAAAGAATAAGCAGGCGTCAAAAAGAACGCAGGGTGCGTATTTCCCTACCGGCATACTACTGGTCACACTTCGGACGCTACATCTTCGGTGACGATTTCCCCAATGTCATATCCGATAGCCGCCATAAAAATTATATACCTCCAACCTCTTCCTCATCGTTCCGACCTAAAATAACATGCTGACCACGATGTCCTGTAAAAGTGGGAAAAATTGTAATAGAAAGTGGTAAACCAAGTAAAAGCGGTCAGTATTTGCGAAAATCAAACTCCTGTCCCAAATAAGGCATATATAAGCCAAAAATAGAAATTATATCGTAATAGAAACTAATAAGACACATAATCAGCACGTTTTACATAAGCACGCTCAAATTCTAAAAGTAATAGAATGGTCCGCTCCAAAGATCACCACCGGGCGCAAATATGCAAAATAAAACGATGACAAAACCAAAAAACGTCAGAAGCGGAGATTTATTATCAAGTGAACAGGGGCAATAAACGACTAATAATTCGAGGACAACAAAAGACCTTGAGGGAAATGCAAGAGTTGACCCTAATAAACCAGAGTCAAAAAGAAAAGATCAACAAGGCAATAAAGATTTGCGAACGTATCGAAACGTTTCATGAATAAGCAAACGACGAACTAATCACAATAACTGAAGTTCCGGAAAATAATGCGGAACTTGCAGCAACAAAAAAAGACAATTACAATTTATAAAGAAGCATACGACCTTAACGAAAGACGTGCAACAAGTATGCCAAATTGCGAATCAAGACAAACCAGAGATCCCATTGGCACAACCGAGAAAAAGAGTCGCAGAGTACCTACGAGGAAGAAAGAACTAAAACTCGGCAAAATGTCGTAGTCTAACAAAATCAAGCACGAACATTGGAGGTCAATATCAAAATAACCAACGAGGAAAGATTATAATCCAAGGTGGGATACTCAGCCATCGGATTAGGCCAACCAGTTATGGCACCAAACAAAGACTCGGAGCAAGGAGATCCGATAACAATTACAATCAGTGATCAAGAAATAACCAACGGCGAACGAAGCAGCCGAGATCTAACAACAACAACCTAGTATGAGTAACGAAGATGAACAGGCACTCGTTATAAACCGCAACCAAATCGGTGCAGACCCAAACAAGTAGATGCAAACCTAAGCGAATTCGGTACAAACTTAAGCCAAATCGGTGCAAATCAACAGCGACATAATGCAAATCGAGATCAGTACGGTGCAAATCAAATCTGAGTAAATACAATCCAAATGCGATTCAACACAAACCGAGACCAATTCGACTGTCCCTGTATCACGTCCTCAAATGCCAAATTTATGTCCTCAAACAAAAATTAGCTATTTTCTTTCTCTCGAACATAACGAAATTTTATCGCTTTTGAATTAAATAGGATTATGTTCGCCAACAATATTGGCTAACTGACAAACTGCAGGATCCCTTCGAGTATGATCACATTTACGAGGAATTTGTTGCTTGGATTGGCCATATCCTAATTCAAAACTAATATTGTCATGGAAGTGCTATTGGATGATTGTATATCTTAATTACTTAGGCTATCTATGAATTGAAACCCCTTCTTTACTTACATTGAATGTCAATTCGACATCTGGACTAGGGAAAAATGGGATGGTCAGTGGCGCATTTGGATTGTATTTACTCAGATTCAATTTTGCACCAAGTACTGATCTCGATTTGCATTATGTCGCTGTTGATTTGCACCGATTTGGCTTAAGTTTGTACCGAATTCGCTTAGGTTTGCATCGTACTCGTTTGGGTCTGCACCGATTTGGTTGCGGTTTATAACGATTGCCTGTTCATCTTCGTTACTCGTACTAGGTTGTTGTTGTTAGATCTCGGCTGTGCTCCGTTCGCCGTTGGTTATTTCTTG
This sequence comes from Trileptium ribeirensis, assembly GCA_030248225.1. Taxonomy (NCBI): domain Eukaryota; kingdom Metazoa; phylum Nematoda; class Enoplea; order Enoplida; family Thoracostomopsidae; genus Trileptium; species Trileptium ribeirensis. Next base: position 43,082 of record JASANE010018196.1, read on the forward strand.
ATCACTGATTGTATTGTTATCGGATCTCCTTGCTCCGAGTCTCTGTTTGGTGCCATAACTGGTTGGCCTAATCCGAATGGCCCGTAGTATTCCTCATCTTGGATTATAATCTTTCCTCGTTGGTTATTTTGGTATTTCTCCAATGTTAGTCTTTGATTTTGTTAGACTACAACATTTTGCCGAGTTGTTTTAGTTCTTTCTTCCTCGTAGTACTCCTGCCGACTCTTTTCTCGGTTGCGCCAATGGGATCTCTGATTCGTCTTGATCCATATTTTGGTATATATACTTGTTGCAGTTCCTCCGTTAAGGTCGCATGCTTCTTTATAAATCGTAATTGTCTTTCTATTTGTTGCTGCAAGTTCCGCATTATTTTTCCGGAACTTCAGTTATTGTGGTTAGTTCGTCGTTTGCTTATTCATGAAAGTATACATATCGTTTCTCGCAAATCTTTATTGCATATTTTGATCTTTTCTTTAGTTTTGCTCATTTTTTATTAGGTCAATTTCTCACATTTTTCTCCCTCCAAGATCTTTTGTTGTCCTCGAATTATAAGTCGTTTATTGCCCCTGTTCGCTTGATAGTAAATCTCCGCTTTGTTTGGTTTGTCATGCGGTTTATTTTGCACATTTGCGCCCGGTAGTGTCTTTGGAGTCACATTCTATTTACTTTTTTCAATTTTGAGCGCTGCTTATGTAAAACGTGCTGATTTGTGTGTCTTATTGTAGTTTCTATTGAGATATAATTTCTATTTTTGGCTTATATATGCCTTATTTGGGACAGGAGTTTGGTTTTCCGCAAATACCCAACCACTTTTACTTGGTTACACTTTCTCCTACGAATTTTCCCGCTTTACAGGACATCGTGGTAACATGTATTTAGTCGGACGATGAGATGGGTTTTATGAGCAGCTATCAGGAAATATAACATTGGGGGAAATCGTCCACCGATTAGCGTCGAAGTGTGGCCAGTGCGTGGTATGCAGTAGGAGGTGTGGGGCCCCTCGTTCTTTGAGCGCCTGCTTATTCTTTTCGGTGCTGCGAAACGAGCTGGCGGCGCTCGAGTTGGCTCTACTAGGGGCTCCGGAATAAGCCAATTGTCCACGAAAGGCGGCAAATAAATGCTCTACAAAATATAGAACACAATAAGGGTACGTTCTGTTGCACCCTCATTTCAGCTCACACCTGGTGCTTTTTGCGAGTTCAGATTTTAGCTCTGATCTTTCATCCCGTTTAGGAAACCACTCAATGTTCCCACTATTTTGACTCTGCTTTATATTATTGGTAGTATTGTTAAGAGTTGGGTACCGCTAATTCTATTCGCCTCTTGTGAGGTCGATGCAATTTGCCCCGGATGGCTGACAACTACACAATTACCTGGGCCTAAGTACTTGAATTACGTTAGGTAGTGATCTTATTTAAAAGGCAGCCGCCTGACAGACCACGGTATTAACTTCGATAATAGTGATTAAACCGGCTGCGCACGGTCAACCACCAAGCAATAGATTTTATGTTATCTACTTCGTTCAGTTACGTATACTTGGCTAACGTCGCAGCCGAATTCTTAATCACTATTATCGAAGTTAATGCGGTGGTCCGTCATCCGGGGGCTGCCTTTTAAATAAGATCACTACCTAACGTAATTCTTGGGTTTAGGCCCAGGTAATAAGAATCTCGTGTAATTGTCAGCCATCCGGGGGAATTGCATCGACCTCACAAGAGGCGAATTAGAATTAGCGGTCCCTAACTCTTAACAATACTACCAATAGATAAAGCCAAGTCAAAATAACTGGAACATTGAGTGGCTTAAACGGGATGAAGATCAGAGCTAAAATCTAATGGCAAAAAGCACCAGGTGTGCAAAGCTAAACTGCAGTGCAACAGAACGTACCTTATTGTGCTCTATATTTTGTAATAAACATTTTGTTGCCGCCTTTCGTAACAATCACTTATTCCAGAATCATCAAGCTTAGTCTAGACACCACCAAGTGGTTTTGCAGCGCCAAAAGAATAACCAGCATCAGAAAGAACACCAGTAAGTGTCCCTGCACGGCATTGCTGCTGGCTTCGGAATCACTTCGGTAACGGTTGCCCAATGTCGTATCCAATAGCCGCAGTAAAAATTATACCTCCAACCTCTACCTCATCGTTTCCCAACCTTTAAAATAACATGCTGACCACGATGTGCGCCTGTAAAAGATGGGAAAAATTGTAATAGAAAGTGGTAAACCAAGTAAAAGCGGTCTTAATACTTGAGTAAAACTTGCTGTCCCAAATAAGGCATATATAAGCCAAAAATAGAAATTATATAGAGAATAGAAACTAATAAGACACATAATCAGCACGTTTTACATAAGCACGCTAAAACCTAAAACTAATAAATGCCACTACAAAGATCACCACCGGGCGCAAATATGCAAAATAAACCGATTGACAAAACAAAAAACGTCGGAAGCGAATTTACTATAAAATAAACAGGGGCAATAAACGACTAATAATTAGAGACAACAAAAGACATTAAAAAAGAAAAAATAGAAAAACAACACGATCAAACCAAACTAAAAAAGGAAAGAAATAGACGGCCGTGAACTTGCTAAAACATATGCAAACGTTTCATAATAAGAAAACAAACTAATACAATCACTGAAGTTCCGAAAGATAATACGGAATCTGCAGCAACGAAAAAGAGACAGTACGATTTATAAAGAAGCATAGGACCTAACGAAAAACATGCAACAAGTATGCAAAATACAGATACAAGACAAACCAGAGATCCCATTGGCACAACCGAGAAAAGAGTCGCAGAGTACCTACAAGGAAGAAACTAAAACTCGGCAAAATGTCGTAGTCTAACAAAATCAAGCACGAACATTCAAAGATAAATATGAAAATAACCAACGAGGAAAGATTATAATCCAAGGTGAGAAATACTACGGGCCATTCGATTAGGCCAACCAGTTATGGCACCAAACAAAGACTCGGAGCAAGGAGATCCGATAACAATTAAATAATAAAGAAATAACCAACGGCGAACGAGACACAGCCGAGATCTAACAACAACAACCTAGTATGAGTAACGAAGATGAACAGGCAATCGTTATAAACCGAACAAATCGGTGCAGACCCAAACCCATACGATGCAAAAACCTAAGCGAATTCGGTAAAAACTAAGCCAAATAGGGTGCAAATAACGACAGCGATTCATTGAATCAAATTAATACAGTGCAAAATCAAATCTGAGTAAATACAATCCAAATGCGCCACTGACCATCCTATTTTGCCAGTCCAGATGTCGAATTGACATTCAATGTAAGTAAAGAAGGGGTTTCAATTCATAGATAGCCTAGAATTAAAGATATACAATCATCCAATAGCACTTCCATGACAATTATTAGTTTTGAATTAGGATATGGCTATATTCGAGAACAAATTCCTCGTAAATGTGATCATACTCGAAGGGATCCTGCAGTTTGTCAGTTAGCCAATTATTGTTGGCGAACATAATCCTATTTAATTCAAAAGCGATAAAATTTCGTTATGTTCGAGAGAAAGAAAATAGCTAATTTTTGTTTGAGGACATAGAATTCGGCATTTGAGGACGCGCAAGACAGGGACAGTCGAATTGGTCTCGGTTTGTGTTGAATCGCATTTGGATTGTATTTACTCAGATTTGATTTGCACCGTACTGATCTCGATTTGCATTATGTCGCTGTTGATTTGCACCGATTTGGCTTAAGTTTGTACCGAATTCGCTTAGGTTTGCATCGTACTCGTTTGGGTCTGCACCGATTTGGTTGCGGTTTATAACGATTGCCTGTTCATCTTCGTTACTCATACTAGGTTGTTGTTGTTAGATCTCGGCTGTGCTCCGTTCGCCGTTGGTTATTTCTTGATCACTGATTGTAATTGTTATCGGATCTCCTTGCTCCGAGTCTTTGTTTGGTGCCATAACTGGTTGGCCTAATCCGAATGGCCCGTAGTATTTCTCACCTTGGATTATAATCTTTCCTCGTTGGTTATTTTGATATTACTCCAATGTTCGTGCTTGATTTTGTTAGACTACGACATTTTGCCGAGTTTTAGTTCTTTCTTCCTCGTAGGTACTCTGCGACTCTTTTCTCGGTTGTGCCAATGGGATCTCTGGTTCGTCTTGATCCGCAATTTGGCATACTTGTTGCACGTCTTTCGTTAAGGTCGTATGCTTCTTTATAAATCGTAATTGTCTCTTTTTTGTTGCTGCAAGTTCCGCATTATTTTCCGGAACTTCAGTTATTGTGATTAGTTCGTCGTTTGCTTATTCATGAAACGTTTCTGCATACGTTTCTCGCAAATCTTTATTGCCTTGTTGATCTTTTCTTTTTGACTCTGGTTTATTAGGGTCAAATTCTCGCATTTTCTCCTCAAGGTCTTTTGTTGTCCTCGAATTATTAGTCGTTTATTGCCCCTGTTCACTTGATAGTAAATCTCCGCTTCCGACGTTTTTTGGTTTTGTCATCGGTTTATTTTGCATATTTGCGCCCGGTGGTGATCTTTGGAGTGGCATTCTATTACTTTTAGAATTTGAGCGTGCTTATGTAAAACGTGCTGATTATGTGTCTTATTAGTTTCTATTACGATATAATTTCTATTTTTGGCTTATATATGCCTTATTTGGGACAGGAGTTTGATTTTCGCAAATACCGACCGCTTTTACTTGGTTTACCACTTTCTATTACAATTTTTCCCACTTTTACAGGACATCGTGGTCAGCATGTTATTTTAGGTCGGAACGATGAGGGTAGAGGTTGGAGGTATATAATTTTTATGGCGGCTATCGGATATGACATTGGGGAAATCGTCACCGAAGATGTAGCGTCCGAAGTGTGGCCAGTAGTATGCCGGTAGGGAAGTATGCAGCCTGCGTTCTTTTTGACGCCTGCTTATTCTTTTGCGGTGCTGCAAAACGACTGGGCGGCGCTCAAGACTAGCTCTACTCACTCCGGAATAAGCCAATTGTCCACGAAAGGCGGCAAATAAATGTCTATTACAAAATATAGAACACAATAAGGTACGTTCTGTTGCACTGCAATTTAGCTCACACCTGGTGCTTTTTGCCATTAGATTTTAGCTCTGATCTTTCATCCCGTTTAAACCACTCAATGTTCCAGTTATTTTGACTCTGCTTTATCTATTGGTAGTATTGTTAAGAGTTAGGTACCGCTAATTCTATTCGCCTCTTGTGAGGTCGATGCAATTCCCCCGGATGGCTGACAATTACACGAGTATCTGATTACCTGGGCCTAAGTCCTTAGAATTACGTTAGGTAGTGATCTTATTTAAAAGGCAGCCCCCGGATGACGGACCACCGCATTAACTTCGATAATAGTGATTAAGAATTCGGCTAGCCGATACGTTATTACAGCTCCTGTGAGTTCATACAGTTGGCCCCGGATGGCTCACTAAAGTGCACAGTTATTTAAGCACCTGAACCTAGTTCCTTAGAATTACTCTATTAATAGCCGTTATGTTGACGTAGCTGTCCCCGGGTGGCTGACGAACTACACTAAGTATTATAAGAACTGTGTAGTAGTGGCGAGCTACTGTCCATTTGTTTTCTCAAGTACTCCGACCCCCGGATGGCTGACCGGAATTAGTGGTTGGGAACTATTGGCGGCTCGACGTGCGCAGCCGAATTCTCATCCCTTACTCATCCGGTGTTCTCAAGACTCACACCACTTGTTAAACCGCCCCAGATGGCTGCCGCACTTAACAAGTAATGTTACTACCCGCTGATCCCCCTAACCTGCTCGCTCTGGTGTTTCTTAGTCGACGCTTTAGGCCCGAATTTGTGAAATATTATTACCTATTATTAAGCTAATAGGCTATCAACAGTACTATTACTTATTTAGCCCTAAGGTTTTTAATTGGGAATTTAGTATTACTAAGTTAAGCTAAGTACTTTTTAAGGTACCTATGTGTGACGTTCTGAGCCAATAAATGGTTAATTCTTTAACCAGAGAATCTTCTTCCTTGTTTTGAGCGTTTGTCTCACTAGATTGCGGTGTCCGCTTGTTTGCAAAGGCGTCTCCATTTGATTCTGTTGAGGACATCATTTGGGGTTGCACCAACAATCCTCACGTCTTCACTCATTCGATTCATCCATCTTTTCTTCGGCCTTCTGCAGGCCGACGCCCTGGTGGGTCTAGTATGAACGATGTCTGCTGCTATGACGTGTCCGTACCACCGCAGTCTCGATTCTTGCATTTCTTACTATAAGTGTTATCCCCATGCGTCTGCGAACATCGTCCTTCGTGACATGATCCCATTTTGTTATTCCCAAGCACCATCGCAGCATACGCATTGCCATTGCATGAAGGTCTTGCTCAGTTCTTGCCGTTGTTGGCCAGCATTCTGATCCGTATAGAGCAACGGGTCTTATGACGCATTTATAGACTTTCGCCTTCAGGCGCTGTGGCATGCGGCGGTAGCATAGAACACCGGTTACTTGCCGCCATTTAGCCCAAGCAGCTGTAATACTGGCACAAACCTCAGGAGTGAGGTCGCCATCATTGGTTATAAGGGTTAAGAGGTACTTGAAGATTGTGTCTTCGTCAGGTCGTTATCATTGATTGTGATGGTGCCGTTCGTTTGGGGGTCACCTTCCATGTACTCTGTTTTCTTGATATAGAGTCTCAATTCGTTATTCGCCAGCCGATCTTTCCAACATTGCGTGTTTTCCTGAAGCTGGCGCCAATCCTTATCCGCCAGTAAGACATCATTGGCGTATAGTAACGTCCATGGTAGTCTGCTTGGACATCAGCAGTCATAGTATCCATGCACAGGATGAACAGCAGTGGCGAGAGGACCGAACCCTGGTGGGCACCGACTTTGATATTAAACGGCTCATACACACCTGTTGAACATCGCACTGTGCTGTTGACACCCCTGTATAGAAGCATCACCCAGTCGACGTAGGCTGCAGGGACGTGGTGTTTGCACAATGCCTGTCAGATCAAACTGTGAAGAACTCTATCAAAAGCTTTTTTTGAGATCCAGGAACGTTATGTGCACCATTTGATTCTTCTCGCGATGTTTTTCTAATAGCAAACGGGCAGCATGAATGGCGTCGATTGTCCCACATCCCTTGACAAAGGCGCACCGGTTTGACTTGATTTTCACAATTTCTCGAAGACGGCTGTCTATAATGCGCTCGAAAATCTTCAACGTGTGGCACAGAAGTCTTATAGGTCTATAGTTGGAACACTCTAACACGTCGCCTTTGCCTTTTCACATGGGTATAGTTACACTATTTGACCAAACCGTGGGAGCTTCTCCTTCCTCCACAACGCGGTTAAATAGCATGGCGACTGTCGCAGGGCCACAACGGTGGGATATTCCCCATACCTCGGCGGGTATATCGTCAGGCCCAGTTGCCTTCCCATTCTTCATCTTTTCAAGTGCGGCGTCAACCTCTGCAGCGTTGATCGGCGGCACCGGCCCCAGGATTGGTTCTGAACAGTCAATTGGTGGATGCGGAAACTCTTCGTTGGACATCGCACTGAAATATTCTTTCCATCGTTTGAAAAGGCTAGCAGGTTCCGGCAGCACTTTTTGTTGTGCATCCTTGATGTGTCTGATCATGTCATGCGCAGAGCGGTGTCGAGTTTTAGCTAGACGAAAGATCTTATCCGCACCATCACGTGTATCTAATTCCGCATAAACATGGTCATAATGAGCTGACTTTGCTTTAGTTACTGAAGACTTAATGCCTTTACATCTCTGAAAATCTTCGTCGACACGAGACTGAAGCCACCGTTCTTTAACCAGAGAATATAAATTAAAAAGTCTGAGCACCACTCTTGCAATGTTTACAAATTCCTATGCCACGCATAATTCTTTACGTTAAAAGTTCTAAGACTGAAAACGTGATATCAAGCCGTTAAACATACTCCTGTGACATCAAAGTCACAACTTCGGCACTGTTATTTTGTTTTGTTTTTCTTGTGGTAGTGGTTGGTACGGGATTCGTCACAGAAGTATTGTGCGGTTCGAGGTGCGGCCGCTAGAATGCCTGTGGGACGCTTGGTACTGCGCGCCGCTCTTCGTGAGCGGCATTAGTGCCCTATATTTTGCGATGCTGCGTGATATTGCTCGGCTCTACGTGCTCGACTTCCAAATAATTCGGCAACAGACACGAATATAGAACATTTATTACAACCCGATAAAATGTTAGACACTGATATCACCGTAGATCACTTGCGGCACTATTTTTGATAATCGTAATGAACTCACAGTACTGTTCTTAGTACTCGTGTGAATTGCTACGGCACTATTCTTTAGTATCGTAATTTTTAGCTCACGCTGATTTTACAAAGGTTTTTCCACAGCGATTAGTTGCACACTCAGTCTCAAACGGCAGTACTATTCTTTAGTACTAGATTATCTTTCAGCTCACGCTTTTATTCCACCGGACTCTCTTGCACAGTCTGACCCTTGAACTTGCACAGTCTGACGTTAGGTTTTGGACAGTCTGAATTTTGTGCTCCTCACACACTTCGGCCGCTGATTTCAGTACTCTCGACGATCTCTATTTATTACTTTGGACTTAGATTAAGTTAAAACTACTTAGTGCTTGGCCTAGTCCTTAACCCTAAATTATAGCAACTAGTGTTTAAGGGTTACACTTGAGCGATGGTGATTAGGATTTAGGTTAAACAGGCCGACACCCGGCGGCTGCCGAACCACGTTATTAAAACTGTAAAGTAGCGGTCGACTACTATGCAATTGAAGTTTGCTCAATCCCTAGGCCCCCGGACGGCTAGCACACCTGATTAGGTGTACAGTACTGGAGGATTTGGTCGTCCGAAACCAACATCTTACTCGCACGGTCTTCTCAAGACTAGCACTACTTGCTCCACCGACCCCGGACGGCTGCCAGGCTTCACATATAGCACTACTAATATTTCGAGACACACCTGCACTCTCACCCTGGTTACCACTCACTCAAAACAACGAGCCGAAATTTTTTAGATATTACTAGCCCTAGATTATGCTATCCTAGCGCCCCTAATAAACTTAATGCCAATTTCCCTAAAGTTTTTCATTGGGAATATTAGTATTACTACAATAAATGTTATCTTATTAAATACCTATTTGTGCAGTTTTATAGCAACCACAATATTCCTCTGAGATCAAAAATTATAATATGATCTAGACCACATGTTAATACACAATTCGTTTGTGTCCCATAGCTGCAGGATGGGCGTTAAAAATTCATAAAGCTTAATCAAAACCATGATACGCGCAAGCGCAGAACATTCTAAGCCAAACGCTATAGATTAAATAAAAATACACGAACTCCGCTCATGTCACGCGTATTATACTACGCCTTCTGATCACTACTACAATACAACTGATCACTAAGATAAAACAAAACAAAACGTAGGTTAGCTAATCAGTAAATTGAATGACTTTTATGCAAATTCAAGAATAAAAGTAAGTTTTATAAATTTTAAAATTTAAAACAACTAAATATTTGGGCGAAATTTATCATAAGGAATTTAGTGAAAAAGTATGAAAAAGTCGACTTTTAACCCGGAACCCCTGGCAGCCTACTAGACCCTCGACAGAAACTGGAAATTCAAACCGTAATATATAACAGAGTATACCACGACTGCGGTACGCTAAGTAAACATTTTCAAATTAATATTGCATAAAAAACATTAACCATTAATCGATACATAATTGTTTTATGTTGATTTGTGAACCCGGAAATCATAGCAGAGTAAGATCTAGCGTAATCCTTTACGCTGTAACTAATCAGCTTGAAAGACTTAGGACTCTGTCGCTAACAAACGCGCTCTCCTTCCACCTCAACAACTACACATCTGTACGAAAAGAAATACTGAAGAACAAGTTGTATGTTCTGTAAGAGAAACTGTGTAAGCGAAATTACGAAAAAAAAAACAAAATATGCAAATTAGGTAGAAATTGAGGCGAAAACAAGAAAACAAAAATAAAATAATAAGGACACAGGAGTAAGAAAGGGATATAATGAGTGAAAAGTGAAAAACCCCGTTTTAAATTGGAAAAAGGATTTTTAGTTTTTTGGATACTAGAAATGAACCCTAATGTTTATTAACAATATTTATACTGTTGCTGATGTTGTCAATTTTAAAATGTTTGCCGATGATATAAAGTTGTACGTTGAATTTGCCACGAATCATGAACAGTCTTCTTGCTTACCTTTACAACAAGCTTTATATAACATACTAAAATGGTTTAAAACATGGCAACTTAGTATGTACTGGAACTAAACGTAACATTTTACATCTAGGCAAAAATAATCCCAGATCACAATATATATATGATTCAAAATACTATAGTACCTGCACCCAACAACAAAAAAGATCTTTGGACTTTACTTGAAATAAACTTAAAATTCTAGGATTAATTATTAATATTACTACTGCTCGAGCATACCGTTTAATTAATATACTATTTTCGCTCCTTCGTTACATGTGATATCACAGCTATACTACTTTATAAGTCATACGTTCGTCCAGTGTTGGAATACGTTTGTCCAGTGTGGTTACCTTGTTATAAAGGTGACATTGACAAGCTGGAGCGCGTGCACAAGTATTTCACTCGCAGGTTGTTCATCCGCGCTAGGCTGAACGAGAAAACGTATAAAAACCATATAATATTTCTTAACCTTGAACCACTTGAACTTCGTCAAATAAAATCAGATCTACTCATGATGTATAAGTGTTTAACCCAGCAAGTGTGTGCGTGCTCAAATCTATTTACGCCTTCTCATAATTCGCACACTCGGGGTCATTGCTATAAATTAGCTCAGGTAAAATTCAATAAAAATCAAAATTCACACTTTTGGTCATCGAGCAATTAATGCATGGAACGCCCTTCCAGAAATATTTGTAACCAGTACCAGCTCTAAGAAGTTCTATAAAGCACTTAAAAATATAATCATATCAATCTCAGCAAATACTTACATTATAATAAACATTAGTAATCAGATGTTAGTTGGAGTAAGCTCCCTTTCTGATTGAAATGTTTATTGATTTGAATATTTAAGTTTAGTTCTAAACAAAAAGCCTCAATTATTTCACTCAATTCTTGTTTTGTATGTCTTGTAATATTTTTCGCATTATATACGTACTATACTTTTTGTACTATGTACCATTCTTGTTTTCAATAAACTTATTGAGTTGAGTTGAGTTGGCAACCCTGGTAGCCTAGCGAGCTCCCAACACCCGGATGTTATTTTGTATGATCTTGATTGGGGTCGGGTTTGGACTTTTCTGTTTTATCCTATCGGCTTCTATCTGGAAAGGTAAATTTCGACGGGATTCGTCGCTCGAAGATGTGTGATTTATACGTGGCCGGTAGTATGCCGGTGGGATAAGTGATTGTTCCTTGGCGCGCGTTATTAGGTCAGCTGTATCTCTCTTCCTATGGCACTGCTTTTAGTGAGAAATATCAAAACCTATCTATTTGATTCCGATCTAGAGTCATCCCAGCCGAAGTTAGAAGTTTTGGCCCTCCTTCGGTTAGGGGAGGAAAATTCGGGAAGGGGCCCACCATCTTTTCAACTATGCCCCCATAGGTCTCTGGACACACAATCATCTCATACCCAAAACCGATTGCTTCGCAATTAGGGTCACCCCCTTAAGGAGCGCCGAGCTTTTACCAATGTTAGTAAATCGCACAACAATTGATAATACGGTTCGGTTCCGCGTAACGCCACTATTTTAAGCACCTTATTTTATGACTTCCAAGTATTTGGCCACCTCCGGTATAATTGGTTTGGCCACTTTGATGTCAAACTCGCGATATTCTTGACACTCCGTGATTAAAACTACTAACACCTTTGACAGCATACGATTTCTATGATTAATCCTTGTAAGACATATTTTCTCTCAGACTCACTTTTGAGTGCACTATTATTCTGAGTAGTTATTTAATATTGTGATTAGGTATGTATTGAATGTATTGATTAAATCCTCTAGTGAGGTTTGTACGAGTACGCAGGACGGTTCGATCCGCACGTGTGTTTACATACCTTAACGTTTGCCTTAGATTTACACTAGTACTTCCTTATAAATTCCTCTTTTGAGGTTGGCACGAGATCGCCATTCGCTCCATACGTTTACTTGAATACCTTAACCTCTTCCTTAGAATTACGTTATTTAGTTTTCTTAGCAGCTTCCAGTGCCGGGCAACTTCACTGATCAATCCTAAATTGCAATTGATTACCTATCTATTTCTCCTTTTTGGGTTGGTACGTAGCCGCTGAGCAAGGTTCGACTCGTTCGTTTATTTCCAAGATACCCTTAACCTCTTCCTTAGATTTGGCTAATTCTTTTCCTTATGTTAACGTTCCCGCTAACCGGACAGTTCAGCTAGGCGAGTGTTCTTTCGAATACGGTTATGAGTTACTTTTACGCTCGTGCTCGCTCAGGTTTTATTCGGGAATAATAAATGCAATTAAGATAAATTAGTAGGATAACTTTTCCCTAATGTGTGAAGAATACTTTGCCCCGGCTCAACTTCTAATCGTTTTTAGATTTAATGCCAAAGTATGCCAAGGTTTTCCCAGTAGTCTTGCTAATTCCAGGTATTTTCCAGTTACTCACTCACAGTTCGGTATCATCCACACCCACTCAAAAAGACAAAATCGGGTAAAAACATATAAAATTCGATAGGTATAAGTTAATTCATAATAAAACAAATAATTCAAAATGAACAGTAATAG